>PVKV010002822.1:0-40593 GCA_004027835.1 Alouatta palliata | reverse complement strand
GATACAAATTTATACAAACTTCTGAAAAAATATGGCTTAAAAACCCAAATGTTAATGAAATTAACATATACTTTTTACAATGAAAAATGTGCTAATTCAGCCATATTAGGAAATATAATAGTTTGACATTAATAATAAATGCCAACTGTGCATATGACTAGCAAGATAACTTTTTTGCTAACAGAAATAATCCTATTACTTACACTATAACAGCAATAAAATAAACTTAAAAGACATCAACCAACCTCAATCCATTTGAAGTTACTTTTGAAGTGAAACAATACTCATGTAGGCCTCATGCTTCATTTTTGTCATTTTGAAACAATGCATATTAAAAAACTACAAAAACACTTAGGGATGCAACTTAAATTTATATTCATTTAACAAGTCACTAAAATAATTAAAATCTCATCTCATGTTTTGATCTGTGGCTAAGAAATCCGTTATTCTGCACACAGGAAAAAAAAAGCATTTATCATCAAAATGTCTGATCTCTTCTTTGATACTGCAGCATTTTTATTCAGCTTTGGCATTTGTTACCAACTTTTTCCCAGTTATAAATATTTTAATTTGATTTAGTCAGCAATCGCTTGTAGGGGACTGTCAAATCTTTTAGAGTTTGCTTTAAATCATTACTGAAAGATTTGCTTTTAGTATAATAAGACAGCTTTGCATAGTAATTAGATCATCAGACACATGTTTGCTGAGGTTTAGCAATTGTGTAATAAACACAATGTGGCAGTGATAAAGCTGTAAACCTCGGCACACAGCTTTAGCTTTCTAATACATTTTATTGAGTTACCCAAGAAATAATCACCCTGCTAAACCCAAGTTAAACACCTGATGGAATATTAGGATATTTAATTAAAAATGAAGTTATGCTGTACATGTGAGTGATTTTACACAGTGGTTAAAAAGAATTCCACGAAATATTAATTTCACTCAGTAGAAAGCATACACATTGCCCTTTTGTGAAGCTGGTAAATGAACACAACCATTCCTACTAAGATACACATGATGCAGAAACAGAAATGAGGGCAGGGTGTTTCAGAAGAGACTTCAGCTAAAGGAACGAGGGTTGGTAACTGCAAGGCACATTAAGATTGTTTTTCAAAAAGCAAGTAAATCCTATTATTTCATCCTCAGTCATTCCACTGTGATGGCTCAACAGATGGCCACTGGGGTTGCACAACAATTTCCTTTCTAAGCTATTAGGCAGCATCCAACTCCAGCAGGCCAAATTTAGGCCATTCCTATACTTGGAAATCTTGTCAATCTGGATAGATCCTTTATCTTTGAAGAGAAAAACTGCCACAGTCTTTGCTGTTAAAGATAACAGGGTTACTTCGAGGTTGAAGGTGGCATAACAAAAGGCACAGACATGATGAAGGATGATGGTATGATGAATTCCTGGGATGAAGCATGGTATAAGAAGAAAAGGAAAGCAGGAAGAAATGATGGAAGATGAGGGAAGAAGGGAGGACAGGAAAGAGAGAGGAAGAGAGGGAGGGAAGCAAGAAAAGAGGAAGGAGTGAGAGAAGGAGGAAGGAAGGAAGGAAAAGAGAAACACTGGGCTAGAAACTAGAAGACCTGAGTTTTAGAATGCAGATTTGGATCAACAATAAAACACCTATATAAGCTACTTCACCTCTCTGTGACTTAATTAATGCTTCTCCCATATGAGGGTACAGGACTAGACAACTGTTTGCTTCAACTAGACAACAGTTGAAGCTGAAAGCTTCAACTACATTCAGAAAAGTCCAGGAAATATGGAAACAGCCACACCATCTTTGTCCTCATCATTTAATTGATCACTCATATATGTATTTATTTATTCACCAAATATTTATGGACAAACAACTAAGATGCAGACCTTATACTATTTCATAATGATACAAAAGCAAATCTGATACACTCTATACCCTCATGAGATTCACTGCCTAGGGTGGGAATGAGGTGAGATGGCAGAAAAACAAGAGGGTACAGTTGGGTGGATACGCAGGGACAAATCTTGAAGGTCCTTATATATCATGTTAAAAATGTGGCTTTTATCCTGAGGGCAATGGGGAACGTGAAAGTTTTTTTTAGTCTAAAGTGATCAGGTTTGAGCTCTTATATTCTGTGGATATTGGACTAGTCAGAGACAAACCTGAAAGTCCCCAACAACTGTAGCACTGGCCAGAATAAAAACAAATGGACCCTGGCACAGACATGAAATCAAAAGGATCTGACTGGATGTGAAAGAGGGCAAGAGGGAAATGACCTCCTGATGACTGGCTTAGAGGACTTGATGGGTAAGGCTGATATTTGCTGAAATAAACAAGTAAGGAAGGAAGAAATGAAGATTCAGGTTTGGTGGAGGATGGTAAGTGGGAGCCATGAATAATGAAGGAAATAATGGTCTTTGGATTTAAGGCCCCCAAAGAAACACACTGGGATGCACTCGATAAAAGCCCCGGTTTGGGAGCAGAATGACCTTTGTATCAGCTTCTAACTTTGATGCTAGAAAAAAAAAGTTAAACACACTGAACCCAGTATTTCTGTATGCAAATATAGATAACAACTGTCTTAGAAGAGAATGGTGAAGAATAAAGTGATGTATAAAGGGTTCAACGCACATAGAAGTTAAGTAACTTGCCCAAGCAACATAACATATAAACAGTACAACTAAATTTTGAATCCACATCTGTTCTCAAAGCCCTTGGCTGCTACAGACAGCTATTTAGAATCAGTCTGGGACTGTCTTCTTATAGACTGAAGGTTCAAGGATAATGAAATAGAGATTGCTACATGTTCTCTTGGGTTATTTTTAACTCCAGTCTTAAATATTTCATTGCCAATATTAATTTTATGCAATTCCAGATTTCTACAATCTTGTGATATTTCTTCCTAGTGGAAGAATGCTGTGCAGGATTGTGCATGGCCGCTATTCATCCCAGATTTTCTGGGACAGCTTTTATTTCAAAATTCCACACCATTATTCTCACACCATTGAAATGTCCTGAAAAAGCCAGTATTTCTGTATCCAGCCTCAGTACCAGAAGCAGCACAAAAATGTTGTATTCAGGAAGCCTTGTCACCAGAGGCGTTGATGTGCAGGAGGTCCACAGTGCACTTTGATGTGTAGGGGCATACTGGTGGAGAGTATGCCATAGAAATATAAGAGGACTATGGCATTAGAGGTGCCTGATTTTGATTTAGTATATCATATGGTAATTACCAAAAACCTGTATTTCTCACAAGTTATCAATCTCTATAGGTGACTCTCATGCATAACACATTTAGGGAACTTCTGATTTAGGAAATGATCCCCTTAAGAAAGAGTCCCACATATCAAAGATAGTCACTATGCATTTTCTGTCACAGACTTTTGAAATCAATTAGTCACGGAAGTTTGAAAAACACCACTTAGCAGTACTTGTGGAAAGAGATGATCTAGTGATGCAAGCCCTTTCGTGAGCATCCTTCTGTGCACAGTAGCAGTTTCTATTCAGTAAAATGTTCACTTCCCAAATGGAGCAGAACGTATTCTGTCTCACAGTCTGGTAAGTCAGTGTTTTGATTAAACCAGATGACTCTGCAAGCGGAACAGAGGCAGAGCATGCACTGTATCTACTGCACTGAGACTTATGAAAAGCAGTATGAGATGGCAGCTGTCAATGGCCAGTGACAGCAGCTTTCTTTTAGGAAGAATAACCTGACTCTCTGAGGTCATTGCTGTCGGAACCCACTGCACCCAAAGCAACCAGAACCACTACTAGTATGATTTTAATTAGGACTTCATACTCAAAACATTTTTTTAAATTCCAAAGATGTGTTTTTCATTGAACAAAACATTTTACTTTAGGTTTGTAAGTTATATAGAGACTATATATTGTTTTAAAAATAATTTTAAAGTTTGTAATATTCATGTCCATCAGAAAGAGTAAGTTCAGAAAGGATCTGGATGAGAAATAATTGAAGAGTAGAAAACTTTAATTATTTTCTAGATAAATAACTGTTAATGATTAATGAAAGGGCCAGATAAAAATTTATTAAAAATTCCTAATTGTGGATGCAGGAGATAGTAGGTCCTAGGCACTCAGTTGGCTGTAAGTTGAAATCCAGGCTTTAAGTATAGTCATATAGATTCCAGTAAAAATGGATTCCAAATGAGTAAAATGAATTATGAAGTCATAAAATCCTGGGTAATCCCACACATGCTTCTGAAAAGTTCAATATGCATCTAATTATAATAGCTGCAAAACCTTTTTAGAGTGAGTGACTTTAGGGAATCGCCCAGTGAAATGCATCACTGAAACTTCCCACCTCCCTCCCTCCTATCACTTCCTTATTAATAGCTCCACGCTTTGAGAGCCCACTTGAAACTTGAAACATTATTTTCCTCATGGATTACTTTATGCATTGGTGTAAAAATTCATTTTCTAGAAGATGAAATGATATTCTTACCCGTTTCACAGCTGGGTCCAGTGAAGCCTTGTGGGCAGGCACACACATTAGCGGCAATACAGGCTCCTCCATTCCTACAGCCATCTTTGCAAAATGCTAAAATAATTCAGATACATGATTTTAGCACTTTAGAAGTACGTAGTTTAATAAATTCCAAACCTAGCTTTTCATTATCCCCTTGGAGATGTGAACATCAAATTATAAAAGCTATTATAATTTTGTATTCATGTATTTCTCATACATGTAAGAAACTTCAACACAGCTTGTAAAACAGTACACTTTCCAATGTTAAAGAAATATTTCACCCATGAAACAAAATGTTGAAATTTATTTGAACAACAAACAGTAACTTTACACAATAGGAAGTACATTAAAATTCAGATTTCTTCTCATTGTAACAATCCACCTTGAAAATAAACCTGAAAATGGCAGGTATCCTAGATGGAGCGAACCACCATCTAAAGAATAAGACCATGAAACAGGAAATGGTTGAATCCCATGAGGCCCTGACCATTTTTCACACTGGCCAAAGTGCCAAAATAGTAGGAAATGCTCCATCCTTCAAAAATTTGTAAGCCTGTCCTGGTAATGAATTAACTGACAGTAAGAAAAAGTCATTAGAGTGGTCTTCAGGGAGACTCTTAAATTCCTTTGCTAAGGATAGGTCAGAATCCAGGATCGAGGGCAAAGACAATGCATAGCCTGTTTTATTAGAGTGGTTTTGGGAATGAGGGAAGTTGTTCTGTGAGTAGGAAGCTGAGCCATTGCAAGGGAGCCAAGGTCTGAACCATTGCAAAGGCAATCTCTTGAAATGTGCTGTCTTCAAAGAAGTGCAGAAAAGAAGGAGAGAAGAGCAAGACAAGTGAGCACAGCAAGAGAAGATGAGAAAAACAAGATGGATGAGACTGAGTTTATTCTTTGGCTCTGTAAGGCTCAGCAGCTGCTTCCTCAGCCAGACAAAGTCTGTAAGGAGTGAATTAGACCAGCTTGTTCCAGACATTGAGGCAAAAGTTTTTTTCTATAGTTTTCTAGCATGTGCTTCCTCTGGTTAGTTAGAATATATTTTTTCAGAGTAATAAAATGTAGAAATCTGAAATTCTAGTGATGAATTAAAGAAATGGACCCAAAGAGTCCATTTGGCTTCATTGGTTTAAACCTCATAAGTGATAAAGAATATGCCTGCCAGACCATGTATATATTTTCACTGGAGTAATTTGCAAGGTTGCAGCCTGTTGATACTGCACAGAATTCAATGATTCAGCTCCTACATTTAAACTACTTATCTTTCAGCTTTTGCCCATTCCCAACTAAGACATACACAAGAACTCAACAGTCTTAATTAAGGCAACCTATAGTCCTAACTTCCAGAAGAAATTTATAGATGCTTGAAAGTTCTTCTTTCAAATACAAGAATTACTGGTCTGTATCTGTTCATAATTTTCAGAATTCTTTATTCTATGACCTTTCTTCTTCATTCTAAATAAGAATTGGAATCAAGCAGAAATAAGAGAAAAGCTTTAGGGCTCCTAGATGAAACGTTAAGCCTAAGCAAACTCTCAGAACTTCCAGGCGATTTGTGGGAGGTCCTAAGGACTTAGTTATATTGTACTCCCCCTCATCCACTGGAAATGCATTTCAAGATCCCCAGTGGATGCCTGAAACCTCACACAGTACAGAAATATATATATATACACACACACACACACAATATATATATAATATATACATAGTATGTATATATATATACACTATGTATTTTTTCCTATACAGACATACTATGATAAAATTTAAAATATAAGTTATACATAGTAAGAGATTAACAACAGTAGTTTATAATAAAATGGATCAATTTTATGACAACATGCCAGCGTCACTACTGGCACAATGGTACTTTAAGGTCATTGTTAAGTAAAATAATAATTACTTGTTTTTGTTTTACCCATTTTGAGTTAGTTTTTGTACATGGTAGTTGTTGTTTTTTTATATTTCTGGTGGAGATGGGGTTTTGCCATGTTGCCCAGGCTGGTCTCAAACTCCTAGACCCAAGCAATCTACTTGCCTTGGCCCTCCAAAGTGCTGGGGTTACAGGTGTGAGCCACCAAGATCAGTGAAAATAAGGATTACTTGAATACAAGCATTGCTATACCTTGACAGTGTATCTGATAATCAGGAAGACTGCTAAGTGACTAATGGTGGCTAGTAGCAGACAGTGTGGATACACTGGACAAAGTGATGATTCACATCCCAGGTGGGATGGGGATGGACAATGAGAGATCTCATCATGCTACTCAGAATGGTGCAGAATTTTAAACTTAAGAATTATTTCTATAATTTTCCATTTAACATTGTCAAACTGCAGTTGACCGTGGGTAACTAAAATCATCAAAAGCAAAACTGTGGATAAGAGGGAACTATCATACTATACATTCTAAAAGTCTAGCTTTTCTCAGGATTTGTTTGGTTTTTCCAAGGTAATTTTTGTGGGATCTGAATGCCCAAATAAATAGGCTTTCTTCAAAATGACCTACACTAATGACTTCCATGGAGTGTTGAAAATCAGAGTAACCCTCTGGCCTACCCATCTCTTGCTACAGTGTATTTTTGTAGACCAGGCCTTAAGACCCATGCTCATAAACCACTGCATTAACAGCCACTTCTTGTTCTTTCCTACCTCACAAAGACACAGTATCATAGCAAACTGATTTTAGTGAGCTCTGAGATAATGGACACAGTATATTTGAAAAATCAACAGTTCTTCAGCTTAAAATGCCTAAATTGGATAAATCATATGACATCAGAAGGAATGTAAACATTATACTATGGGAGTTTGTAGAGTTTCCAAAAAGGTCTTCTATTTCCGTTGGGAGGTAGGAAGGAAAGAGGACAGTGGGGGAAAGGTGAGTTAATGGATTGTGGTGAACTACGGTTGTATGGTCCACTGATGAAAACAGAAATCTGAGTTCAACGGGACATTTAAAAGAATTATCAATCGACATTAATGAACCAGCTAAAATAGGAAACTGTAACATGTAGAGAATCAATATTCTTCGTTAATTAATCTTCTACAGTAGTGTCTGACCGCTCACAAGATAGCAAAGAAAGACTGTCAGACTGACCCAAAATGGAGGTGATTCACATGGTACCATAACAAATAGGTTGACAATGCTGCCAGAAAAATAGCTATCATGATATACGCATGTTTGGGCTCAAAATGAGACACCTGAAGCTGGGAGAGTGGTAAACCCGATGAAAAGGAAGATTCAAGGAAATTGAAGATCAAAAGGTATAGAAAGAACAGACTGAGCAAACTGGAAGAAGAGGAACTTGGGATTAGACAATAAAATGTTGAAGTTTAAGATTACCAAGATGGAGCAGTTCTCCACAAAAATGCCCAGGATGTGATGATGGGTGTAGTTTGCTAGAAAGGAACAGAGATGAAAATCACTGTGGCTAATGTCAAGGAACATTAGGTCAAAGGAGCTGAATGGTTTGGTCACTTAAACACTGAAGTAACTCAGGAGGGTGTCAAGACCTGAGGGAAAGACTATGAGCCACACATCAAAGCTTTTGATGTCTGTAGGAAGTACCTGGAAGTTACATAACAGTAATGATAAAGTGTAGTGGAAGATAGAGATGGATTGCATTATACATAATGGAAGAGACATTGGCATTTAAACCTTTTACCTTTGCATGTCGTTCCATTCCCTGTATAGCCCGGCTTGCAAACACAATTGTGTCCTCCAACAGTGTTGAAGCATAAAGCATTTTCATCACAGTTGTGCTGATTTGTGATACACTCATCATGTTCTGGAATGAGAAATACAATTTTATTACTCAAAGTTATATTTCCAAAGCTAATATATTTTAAACTACACCTTCCATCTTGGTTATTGCATGGTAAATTCTTTCAACCACAGATATAACAAATTATAAATTACAGAAGAGCTCAGATTTTGAAGTACTGTATACTCCTCTTGATGTACATACAAGTTCACACATCCACAAACAATGAATGCAAAAGAATTTGGACAAACGACCTACCAATTGTTGGAAGAAATAGAGAGGGGAGGCAAGGATGAGGAATAATTCTAGAAGTAGATTCCAAAGTCAGCTACATACAGTTAATATTTGGGGAGTTACTCTCATGAAATAAATCTGCCACTCAACTCATCCCTGTAGCATGTGAAGGATGACAGGGAGGATGTGAAATTGTATTGCTTTGTGAGTCATGACCTGTAGGATAATAAAGCTCAAGTTCTAGGAGTTAGGTGCCTGCTGTTAACACCTGCAGCCACACTTGTAGGCCTAAAGATACTTATGCAAACTGTCAGGGGAATATTGGATCTCTTTAGTAAGTTCCCTCACTCTGCAAAGAAAGTATCACAAATCTATTAAAAGACAAACTTGCTTTTGTAATATGAGTAAATACAATCTTTAGAATATGTAATCAATATAGTATCTGCTCTCACTGCTTATAACTTGAAATTCTACAAAACATTGAATTTTTTGATCCTTCCAGCACCCCTGTGGGAGAGGCAGAACCAATATCATTGTAACCATTTTAAAGGTTACTCAATGGTGGCTCAGAGTGTTTACATAGCCTGCCCAAGTTCACAGGAATATCGAGTAACTTCAGAATTCGAGCTCAGCATTCAGCAAAGATGTAAATGTAAGGAACAAATACAGTGAACATGAGAAGGCAAACAAATCTAACAACAAAATCAAGATGAGAAGGTAATGAAATATGTGAGAAAATGCACACAAATTAGTTCAGCCATCTAAAATCCCTGCAGTGGCACAACTTAGTACTCAGTCTCTCACATGAATGTTATTCAGGCCTAAAACAAAATATATATTTTAATAAACTACATTGATTGAGCCATTAATTCCATATGACATAAACCATGAAATCAATGAAATATTTGATTTTTACTTTAGAACTCTGTATTCCAGATATTATAATGATAATACATCTATAACTCGTCTTTGGCATAATAGATCTGTAACTTGTAACATATCTGTAAATTGTCTTTGGCATATACAGTTAAGATTAGACTAAAATCACTTCAACTACTAAAATGAAATGCCCACTGTTTTATTTTTTTTATTTTTTTTTTAATTTATTTTTTTTTGAGACGGAGTTTCGCTCTTGTTACCCAGGCTGGAGTGCAATGGCGCAATCTCGGCTCACCGCAACCTCCGCCTCCCAGGTTCCAGCAATTCTCCTGCCTCAGCCTCCCGAGTAGCTGGGACTACAGGCACGTGCCACCATGCCCAGCTAATTTTTGTATTTTTAGTAGAGACGGGGTTTTACCATGTTGACCAGGATGGTCTCGATCTCTTGACCTCGTGATCCACCCACCTCGGCCTCCCAAAGTGCTGGGATTACAGGCGTGAGCCACCGCGCCCGGCCCCATTGTTTTATTTTTAAAGATAAAAATTAACATTCTGCTATGACATTTTATGTCTCATTTTATATAAGCACAAAGTTATGATAGCTTTAATTATAACCCTGTAATTAAATTCTTAGAGATTATTCCCAATAATTCTTTAGAGGAAACAAAAATTTCAATCACTAAGGTTCTAGAACTGCACAAATGGGTATTTTATTTTCCAAATTTCTGGCAAAATAACCCAAAACTGTACAAAATTCTATCTTTATTATCTAGTATAACAGAAAATTTCATAGTTTTTGTAAATTCATGCTTACTACTGGTAGCTTAGAAGAGAGCTAGATTACATATGGGTCTCCTAATTGAGGCTTACCCTTGGACCACCATAACATTTCAGAAGGGCTAGAATGGGCAGCCCGCTTACCTTTGGGTTCTGCTGCCTGAAGCAAAATAAATCTACACTTTGAATCAAGTTTGCACCTGCTGCCAATTTTCTTCCCAGTGCAATTCAAAGTGCCGCAGTTAATCTATAAATCTCTATGTGGACAGCTGTAGGCCCTTAAAAGACAGCTGCTGATTGATTTGATGCTGTTTTAATCCCTGCCTTGGTTGTCTTTTTAATTAGAAGATACTCACTGGGCAGAGAAAGGACTCAACAAGATTCAGTTTTGCATCTAGTATGATAATGTTCGATAAACGCTAAATAATTACACAACCTGGGACCTGATTTCCTCTGTTGTCATTTACTCTCATGGTTACTGAAATGAGAAAGTGGGATCCTAGGCAATTCAAAGGCAAATACAGTTCCGAAGGCTTTAAATGCATCCATGCCTTTATATACTGTTTCCTGTGCCTGAAGTCTCCTTCCCCACAGATTCTCCTGGAAAACTCTTACCATTTTTAAAGATTACAATAAAATGTCATGTGTTGTGCAAAGATACCTTAGTCTCCCCCTCCTACAGAGTTAGGGGCTACTGTCTATTTTCCCTAACACCATATATAAGGTTCTGTTATTCTCATTTTACTGTATGACCATTTCTCTTTAGTTCTCCATTCTTAAGCTCCACTCTGGGACTGTGATTTTTTAGACCAGAATTTTGTATTTTTCTTGTATCTCATTTAAGCATTCAAAGAGTGTTTCTTGAATAAATAATTGAATGAATAGATGAGGCAAGACAGGAACTACTTCTGCTGCCATCATTCAAGACAATCACAGTTTGTTCAATTATAGACTACATGCCAAACACAGAGCTCTGAAAAATCTGAGCTGGTTTTTCACATTGATTTTACTATGATGCAGTTTTAATTTTGAATATTTCAAATATTAAGATAGCAGGACATCTTTTGAAAACAGAAAATAATAACTCCTTTACACTATCACTTTAAATCTTTTCACACTACTTAAAATAAAGTTGATTATAGTTAAAATTTATGAACTAAAGTAAACTGTGAGCTTAGGAAAGGCGTTTTTAAATGCCTGTAGTCTCACAGAAGATTTGATAATCCTTCACAAAAACAGAATGTAAATGAAGCACAGAGCAAATATTCTGTAAAGTCAACTCAATAAATAATTAATTATTGGTGCTCCATTTCCAGTTTTGGTCAAATGTCAATTTCTCATCCTTTCTCTGAGTCACACATCCCTGAGGACTCCACCATCAAAATCACTGGTACTTCCTCCAACACTTCCAATATAGAGTAAGAAAAATTAAATAGAATAAGGAGGGAAATTCTAGGTTAAAATTTAAATCAATATGATGTTCCATTGTTTAAGAAGATCATGTCAGTATGCAATAGTGAATACATTTCAAAGTTTATGTCCCATATATTGAAAGGCAGACATTCATGTCTGATGTTTGGATTATCCAATCCATAAGACTCAATGCTCTCTTCACATCTTCAGTAAAAAATTTATTGTTTATATGATATGACAATCCAAGTAATAGCTGGAAGTGAAACCAAATGCATCACTTTCTAACTCTCCTTCATCAAAAATATCAGCACATGGTTATTTTAATCAGAATTTAATTATTCTTTATGTCTATGAATTTGATATTTAAATAAAATGAATAAAAGAAAGAAATATATCGAAAGAAAACACCATTACTCAGCAATACTAAAAAGAAGTAATTTGGATGTCAATCACTATGAAACATTATATATAGAATCTATCATTGTATAGTGATAGCTAGAAAAGATTTTTTTCTGTGTGTCATGATTTCTTTGTTCTGCATCTCCACATGCAATATAAACCTGATTTCATACTAGTAACAAGACACAATATAGTAAAGTTCCTCCATGGGAAAAAAAAGTAATAATATACACACTTGGATGCCTCTAAATGCAGACGTTATGTATAACAATAATACTTGGCTTTCACTGATTAACCCCTAAGTTAACCTGAGTGTGCTAATGTATCTAAAATTATTTTAAGATTCCATATCCAACAGTGTCATCAATCATAATAACATGGACTTAAAATGAGGTTTAAATTTGGTATTCATACTGAGCTGTTTGCAGAATGAATGTGTTCCTAGAAACAAACCAGCTGCTCTAAAATTCACACAGCTCTCCTCACTGTGATTTTAAAATAGATGTACAATAGAACATAACCCACGTTCTATTAAAAAATTTCAGAATACAAAATGCAAATACTGCAGAAAATAGGAGTGAAAAGTCATCGTTTAAATGTATCTACATTTAAATTCAATTTAGTATATTTTTCTTCAATATCTATTTAGTATTAAAATATTTGAGGGTTAAAAATGATTATAAGGGTAGCTGCCTTCAAAAAACTTACAGTTCTTAGTTGAAGATATAAGACAAAAACACAAAGCCTTTAGTAAATGGTTTCATTATGAGAAATTGCTAAAGCAGAGAAGTAAACACTGCTTACAGTGAGTTGCAAGAGATTAAGAGAGGATCTGGTTGGGTCAGGTAGGTTTCCAAGAATGACTTCTTGCAGAATGAAGAATTTGACATGGATATTTTTTACACGTGTTGGTGAGGGCAGGTGCAGATTCCAGATTAAAAACACCATTCACGTAGTTTGTCTCTTTTGTTTTTGGAATCTCAAGGCCCTTATAAATTTGAATCATACTAAATAATTTATAACAATCATTAGCTACAATTCAGTGCTTACTACATACCACATACTTTGTAACATATATTATCTAATTTAATCCTTTTATTAACTAGAAAACATTATTATTACAGAAAATTAAACTTAACTTGGAAAGGCTAAGTAAGCTTGCCCAACAACACACAGCTAGTAAGTGGTAGAGTTGTGAATTACATGTGACTCCAAAATTCAGCCTATTGATTGCTATGTAATAGAGTTGCCCAACATATTTAATGCTTGTGTTTTTCGCAATCTACTCCTTTTTATTCTGGTGTTCTTCTTTGTGATTATCCAGAGGTTTTTAATGTTTACACAGCTTAATGTCTTTTTGTTGTATGTGAAGTCTTCTGCTGCTTTACAGAAGAAAAGGCCGTTATAATCTTTTTTACTATAGTTATACTTCTTTAAAAACACTCTAAAAGGAGTCTTATTAGAATTATAGCACTTCTTAAGGCAAAGGACAGACATCACTTTCTGTTCATACTAAAATCCACATTTTCACAAGGTAGAAAGAAATTTTTAAAAGAAAAAGATAATAACAACATGTTCAAGTTCAAATACCTACAAAACAAAGTAGCCAGCTCACAGAACTTAGACTCTAGCACTAATTGCCCACACTTAAAAATCTCTTGAAGCTCAACATTAAATCACTTTGGTAAACAGACACCTCTAATGTCTGAGAGTCTTCTCCTCTAACACCAGTCATCAGGCCCTAGAAATATTGCACACTGTGCTGGATAATTCTGCTTCATTCTACCAGCAATATCCTAGATCCTCTAGCTGACACCTTTATACACTAGATTCTGCTCTTCTGGTAACAGAACATAATGTATCTTCATAGTCAGCTGACTACCCTCAGAGAAAGTTTCTTCTTTGATGTATTTCTCCGGCCACAAGAAATATATTGCCTATCTTGGATCTTCTACTCTTCTGTTAAAATTTGAAAATGTTGGAAAAACAGCAGCTATAGTAACATACAGGTGTAAGTTTCACAAAGAAAGCTGCTTAACTTTCCCTAACTCAAGTGTTTTCTGGAATATAAATTTCACATGAGTAAATTCTCTCTTAGACTCTAGCAGGATATGGCCCTAAACACAGTGACAACCAACCTCTAGTCTTCACTTTCATCTGATTACTAGAAACCTGAGAACAAGCTCCCTTAGACTGAATGCTAAATAAGTCAGTCTTGGAGCAGAGAAGCCCATAGAAGAGGTATGAATTGCTCTTGAGTAGCTTGCAATAACAGTATCAAACTACATGTATAGAGGGATGGTTTATCCAAAAAATGTATGGCTGCTTAGTCATTTTCCTCTAATATTCCTGTAGACTAGATTGCTTACCTTACAATATCGATGGGTTTTACAGAAGTTCGTCCATAAGCATCACTTGTAAGTGTCCCCACCAAACCAATATGTAGTGACCTGCACTGGTTTGTGAAGAGCATATGAATAACATGGCCCATGGATCTGCAGTACTGAGACCCCTTGCTTTATTCCAAAAAGAATGGCAACAACTATGAATCCTCAGATAAAATATACTCTCTCTCCTAGGATACTAAACAACTCTCTGACCTGTCCACAGCACCTCAGACCTTCACAAGGTAATTGTTCTACTGCAGATCTTTCCAAAATGAGTCAAGCTGAGTGTAAAGAATGTTCTATATTACAACTCCACAATTTCTAGATGGTTTTAGGTCTATAAGAAAAAAATAGTACTCCTTCCTTCCTTCTCCCTCCTTCTTTCCTTCCCTTTCACAGATATTTAGCAATCTGGTATATGAAAACACCGTGTTACAATTCATTAGATGATTTGAAACGTCCTTGATCAACTATGCTGTACTAGGACAACTAAATTTGAAAGATAAAGTAGAAAATAACAGAAAATTATGTACATTGTAATGAACAATTGCAGGGAGGCAGTGTATATAGTACATATTGTAATTTCCAGACAGGCTTGGTTTTAGATGCCATTTTATCCTAGTTCTCTGGACTTGAGAAAGCCAAACTTTCGAAGTTTAAAATGAGGAAATTAAGATCTATATGACAGAGCAGTTCTGAAGAATAAATTTAAAGGATGAATGTAAAATTGCTGGCAAAAATAAAGACACTCAAAAAATTACTTATTATCTACTTCAGTGGACAATTTCTTTTGCTTTTATTAGATAGATATCTTCTCTTTTCCATTTCATTTTAATTCTGTGGAGAAAGCCTAAATGTCCCACAGTGTTTGCTCTCCTCATAATCTTTTCTTAAATCAAATATATTTTGGACATTTTTCTGGTTTCCAAAATGCCACTAATGTCACTACTTTCAATGATTACATCAAGGAAAAAGTACCTGCTCACATATTGTGCAAAAGCTATTCGTTTCTTATGATTACCTTATTTACTCACTTTACATTACAAGAAAATTTTACTTACTACCATGTCATTTTAACAGAGATCTATTTTTAATGCTACTAACGTGATTGCCAGAAGTCATACTATAAACTTGTTTGATGCCCACATCAGTAACAAATTCTGTAAAAGTCATTTTTAACATTAAGGCATTTTTAATCCACTATTTAAGTTTCTTGTTCACTGACCATACTGATTCAATACTGACTTCTTGTTATTCTTCAGTTTACTTGGCAATTAGACATTTGTTGTGGTTTTTTTCTGACATGCTTGGTTTTTTCTTCTAGTCTTTTCACTTATGCTCAGCCTCCTCTCCTAATCCTTATTTGACCAAGAATCTTAACAACCAAAGCACACTCAAATTTTCTCCTTTTCTTTATAGTAATTTCATAAGGTAATCCAAATATTGATTTTATTACAAAAACATTTTATAATATTTTATGTTTCAACAAATAAGCTTTGTCTGAACACATTATAGGGCACTAAAAATCTTGCAACCAGATAACTTAGATTTGCTTTCTCAACATATGATTTTAAGGTTTCTGCTTTATTATTCTAGTGCTCTGGAGAGTACAAAGATTGATAATCTGATATCTGTGACCTCAAGGAACTTCCTAACTACTGGAGGACTGGTGATACAAATAGATAACTATGATATATTATAGAAGTTGTTTAGTGCCATAATAGAGAAAATAATACTAACAATAATGACAGTAGCTAATTTTTTAAGTGCTTACTACAGACTGTAAAGCACTTTGCTAAGTCTTTTATATGCATTATCCCCCTTAGTCTTCACAAAAGGCCTGTTCGGGTAGGTATTATTTTTAATTTTAGTTTACAAATGAGAGTACAGAGCTTGCTTGGAGCAATTAGGTGCTTTGTCCAAAGTCACATAGCTAGAAAGCAACAAGGCCAGACCTTCAGTACTTTAAAATATACAACCTGTAAACAAAACTCTCATGAAGCTTAAAGAGCTCAAAGAGATGAGGACTGCGGAAGGGTCTGGGAAAGCATTACATAGGAAACAGGCTGAACAGGTGGCTCTTGAAAGACAGGGAGGGTTTTTAACAGAAAAGGGTAAAGATGGGAAAGAATGCCACATCGGGAGAAAACACAGGTGCACAAGATAAAAAAAACGGGGTATAACAGGGCCCTCAAGTACTTGAGCTGGCAGATGGTGATGACTAAAAGAGAACAGTAAGGAGTATTGGTAGCATCCAGAATACAACCCAATTTTATTTGATAGGCAGTAAATAGCCACTTCCAGCTGTACAAGAAAAGGTGGCATGAAAAAGTTAGAGTTAATTTTTAGGAAAACTAATCTAATAGTAAGGTGCAGATGAGGAGAGATTAACTTTCCTTGACAAAATGGGCTTCTCATGTTAGAAAGTTAGCATTCCTCTCTCTCTTTTTAATCCCTCTTTCTTCCTTTTATTCTTCCCCATTCAAGTCAGATTATTCCTGGAGTTGAGACAGGAGTCTGTGCAACACTGAGAGAAGGAAGAGGAGACGAATGAGAAGGGGGAGGAGGATAAGGAAGAAGAGGAGGAAAGGATGAGGAGGGGTGTTGACGACAAAGAAAATAGAAACTGAGTGCTTATCACCTGCCAAGCACTGGGCTAAGTAACATATGCATGCAGCATAAGGAAGTACTAAGGACAGTGGAGGAATCATTGGGAAGTTTACAGCAAAATCACAAGATTTGAATCCCTTTAAGGCATGAACCATGTCTTATTTATTTTATTCATTTTACACATCCCTATGCTTTTGTGAATTAAACTGTTTTGAATAGAGGGTCTAAAGTATAATGGACAAAATGACAGAGAAAGAGGGCTCCAAAATGAATCAATATTTGGGTCAAGAGGAAGAAACACTTTAGATAACTTAGGTTCTTAACCTGGGAAAGTGGGAAGGTGGTGATGAGATGAATGGTTATAAGAGGGCCTCTTACTTTTAGGTATTTTGTTATTCTTGTTCACCTGGGTTTTGTTTTGATGAGAGAGATTTAAAAAGTGAAAATACAAAGGGAAGGACCACCTTAGGAAACAAAATTTACTCTATTGTTGGTGCTCATAAACCAAACAAACACTCTTCACCCCAAATCTGGTTAACAACAACCACTTAGATGATAAACTTTTGGGTCTAATTCATCAATCACCCTTAACATCCAACACAAAATGACTGGCACAAAATTGGTCTCCAGTGAATATCTGTTAAGGAATGCATCATTGATTCTAAACTGTCTCAATATAACATGCAAAACATTCAGAGACCTGACAATGCTGAATATTCAAGGTGTTCCAGAATGGCAATCCTGTGGTATTTCTTACTGTCTCTTCAAGTCCTTGCCCCATTTCCATCCTTAGCACATTTCCTCCACCAACAACCTCACAGATAAACTTTCAGGTCATCAGGAAAGAATTCCTCATATTTCCCATCCATAGATAAATATACAGCTAAATCTATTCTTAAGTTTTTCTTCCTCCCCAACCAGGAATCTGGGAGTCACCATAGACTCCTCCTTCCCTTCCTCTCACTCCACACATTCATCCAGCGGCCAAGTCACCTGGATTCTTTTTTCTTGAAAGTCCTCATTTCTATCCTCACATCTCTATCTTCATTGCTCTACAAGTGCCCAAAACTGGGCACTAAATAGTTCTTGTCTGGATTAGTGCAACAGTCTCATGATGACAACACTGTCTCCAGTTTGGTGCATTTTCAGACTATTATCAGAATAACTTTTTATAAAATCTAATCTCCTTTCCTTCTGCCCCACCATTCCTCCCCATTCTCTCTTCCTATCTCTTACTTTTGCTATTGGTGGCACACCATTGTTTTTACTGGCCATCAAGACACCACATCCTCATTAAAGCTTTCATCATGTCCCTGTGCTTTCACCAAACTGCACAATGATGTACCCACTGCAACTTTTAGTAGTAATATCATTTGTTGAGACGCCACTAAAGGTCATGTCTTTCACGTGTGCTTCCTTGCTTCCACATGTGCTGTTCTCTGCCCAGAAAGCCCTTTCCCACTTTCTTTGCTTAACTCTTCTACTCACCTCCCGCTCAGATCACACAGAATCTCTTTCTTCAGAACACCTCTGAAACTCTGTTTCATTTAGATGAGCCCTGTAGAGCCTTGTGTTTCATTTCATTATAGCATTTGAAAACCAGAATGTGAAGTGGTTAAGTGAAAGGACTTTGGAGTCAGGCTGCCTCAGCTCAAATTCTGGCTCTTCCTTTTACTAGTTGTGAGGTCTTAGGCAAGTTAGTTAATCTCTTCAAGCCACAGACTCCTCCTCTATAAAATGAGTCTCAAAAGAATATAGAAGTAAAATACCCCGCAGGATCTGGGGCCATACTCAATAATCAAATATTTTGACAGTAAAAATATGACCATTCAAACCAAATAGGATCAATAAAGATGGAAAATAGCCTCACATCTAATCAAATTTTGCTGCCAAATGAATTTTTAAAAACAAACATTTGAAGTAGCTACATTCTTCACGCAGATTCACTCATGGTTATTGTGCTTAAACTTTTTTTTAACCACAACCATATAGAACTTCTTTGAAATAAAAATGAATAAGACAAAACAAAGAAAATAAACAAACATTTGATGGTCAAAGCTGTCCAGATTGTTTGGAATTCAGATCTGTAGATAAGGGACTCTGGATGTGCATGCCTTTCATGGAGTAATGTGTGGTACTGTCTGGAAAGCACTGAGAATAATCCTGGTGTGCATAGTGCCTCATGAGTTATTATTAGACTAGCTAAGGGATTGTTAATTCTCTTACCCGTCCCTCCATAATCAGTATTCTTCTTGAGACGGAAAATGTTAGTATAGATCTTTGAAGCCTCACATCTTGCCATGACACTTGCCACATTTTAGACCATTGATAAATATGGATGAATCAATGACAGGTTCCAATATATGCAAAAATCAACATTTTTCAATTTCTCAGAGTATTTCACATCTAGAGTTCATTGCACTCACTCAGAATCCTTGTAACACGTGTGAGATTTAATATTTAGAAAAGTGTCTACACACTGCTTAAGAGATCATGATGCTTAACTTCACCAATGCAAAAGTTCAAGCTTGTTGCTTCTGTGTTTTCATGTCAGTGCTGCCCCTAAATTTGGCAAGAGGCATGTTTTTCCATTTATTGACATTTATTTCAAAGAAAAAAAGGCTTTCACTAGGCTAGTGAAAATCTCTGCTGGAGAAAAAAATCACCTCCACTTAACTCTATATGATCTGTTCTTTTTTTGAAAACTTTAAGGCCTACTCTCCTTTAATATCTACAAATAAATGAGATTAGAGAGTACACTCAACAAACTACACCAAAATGAAATATGCAAGATAACTTCTGAAATATACAATTTCCTAAGAAAAACAACCATAGCATTCCAAGATAGACAGTCTTTCCAATGAATTTTAAGATATTAGATTTCCACAGCTGGATCAAATACTATTTTCTGACCTTTAATCTTCCAGCTTATAGAAAACAGAATGATTTCTCAGATTTTAAAGTGATGAGACTATGGGGCAAAAGAAATCCATCAGTATCTTCATTCAGGGGCTTAATTTTAAAATGAGTTTCATTACACAATTTACCTTTCTTAGAGTATGTTATTTTAATACCTGCTGCAGCAAAATACAAGATATAAGACAATTTCCTATTCCAAAAGATTACATACATTGTTCTTGATAAAACAGGAAGAAGCATCTAAATGTATCTTTTGTGCACTTTTATTTCATGCTTCTGTGTTTACTGTGTTTCAGACTATTTAATTATCTCTAACAGTTTAGAGATTTTTTAAAGATCCTTTAAAATATCTTTAAAGATCCTTTAATATTTTTATTTGCAGTGGTGTGTTTATTGATGTTATAAATATGTGTTAAAGTCTCCTGTGCTTAAATTCGAGTTGTGGTCATTACAAGATGAGTAAGGCAGAATTCTCATCCTCAAGATATCTATAGATGTTATTCCCTCATAAAATAATATATACAACTTTATTTCTTTATGTGTGCATATATGTGGATATGTGTGTGAATATATAGTATATATGTGTGTCTATGAATATAATTTCTATGCACTAGACATAGATAGATAGATAGATAGATGGATGAATATTAAGTAACAAGTAATGGCTAATTTATACCTGTTTTGTTTTGCTGGAGTGGCAGAAATCAATTTAGAAATATAGTGAAATATTTTTTTCTGTTATTCCAAAAGTCATTTTTTTTTCTAAAATACAAAAGGACATTCTCTTTTGATAATGTGGTTAGAGTGCCTCTTCTTTTATATTTTTTTCAAGAATTTGAAATGGATTTTATTCTAAATCTCACTCTGAATCATTCACTTTTACTTGATTAGCTTTCTTAAACTGCTGTAATTCTTCTCTCGCTGTTCCTCACAGAGGGGAGCTCTTGCCCCCAGGAATCACTGAAAGCTTTCAGAGGAGTTTAAGAAATACTTTAATGTCAATTTATCATTCTCTTTCCCTGGTGGTTTCTCACACCAATAAGCTAACTCTTCACTTCTCCTGATGCTTGCCATTTTCCCTTATGCCCTTGGCCTCTGGGATCCCAGTTAAGACTGTTGCTTAGACATGAATAGAAATCTGACCCAAAGACCAGAAGAAGTGTAGTTTAAGAAGCAACTGAATGACAACAAATGGGGATTGATTCTGATGCTTTCTTTACTTTCCCTTCTCTTTCCACTACTTGCCTTCTTATATCTCTGTTTCTTGCCCTTGCTTCCAGCTGCAAGTTTTACTCACACCCCTCTCCAATTTATTCATTTCAATTTCTTATATTTTTCCACAAAATTAAAAACTTTAAAATAATGTGCTCTTCTCCCCAGCTGCAAGTGTGTATTTTGATTACAATCAGCAATGTCCTGCTCTGGGGCAAACGCTTACTCTTTGTATTCATGGCTCTTATTCTACCCTCTTCTAATTATACCCAGCACCTCCCTCCTCACTATTTTCTTTCCCCCTACCTCTTTTCTCTAGGGTCCCAGATCTAGTACAACTGGCAAATAGGTGTATTTAAAGGTGCACTCTTGTAATGTTATTTAAACATGTTCCATATATCTTCCCATGAATGATAAAATCCATTCACTCACTCGGAATGTCCCTTAAGGTAAAGTGGGACAAGAGGAAGGCAGGAAGGCAAAATGAAAAAGATTTGCAGTTATCAAAACATAGCTGGCTCAAGTAGCCTCCTGGGCCTCTATGACAGATTGATCAAGTTGACGGTGACTCACTAATGCTCCTGCTTTTCTGTCTCACACCTGGTCTCTTCATTCTCCATAAAAGAGAAGATGAACAAGTGAATGTTGGGGAAAGTACACTACTGATGTTAATTAAAGATTTATTTTGGGGATAGGAAGGTCTGTGTTTTAAAAATATCTGCTCTCTGTCACTACCTCATGGCTTTCATGACCCCAGCATCTTTTCCTGAACTGCTGTGCTTTCCTTTACTGTGGTACTCAACACCCTGCATGGCAGTTGTGTACTTGCCTACAATCTTTGCTTCTAGGTGATGAGCTACTTTATTATAAAGATGGGTTGTGTTTTTATACCCCTATTAACATAACAAAGAGTGGTTAAAAGGGAGTTAGCCCCACCATAATGGCATCAACCAACTCTCCAGCTACCCCTACACATCCAAGTAAAAATAATATATATGTTTGATGTGCAAATGCAACTTCCAAAGGAGACCCCTAGCTCTCTACATCAAGCATATTATTTATCACTGCCAAACCTTCCGCAGGTACTTCCGCTGTCTCCTGTGTTTGGCAGAGTGTCTGACCAGAATTTAGTACTTCATCTTTGTTGACTGAATGTTTTCATGCATAAAAAAGGGGCAGGTTGGCATGATACACCAAGAGGAGAAAAAATCCATCTAGAATGTTCTAAGAAGCTCCTGACCTGACTGCTGAATACTTGCAACAGAAGGCTTTTCTTTAGATCTCATTAGAATACAAATATAAATACTCCTGGATCCTCCCCTCTCTCTGTCTCCAGTCAACTATTTCAGAGAAAACAAATCTAGAGAAGTATTTATTACACTGTGGTTAATCAAATCTAACAACACATAACCCTATCTCACAATCTTTCCTGAATTGGATTGAAACACTCAAGCTTGCCAGCACAAAAGCAGTTAGTATTTTTACTTCTTTTGTGACTATTTCAGACAATTCTATGTTATCTAAGGTAAAATGAAACTCAATAGGTAATTGGAAAAAAAATCAAAATGTATCAGAAGAAGCTCAGTTTTAATCATTAACCTTCTCTAACATCTCAAAAAATTTTTTCCTTGTAAGTTTAAAAGTGCATGACTTTTTAAAAAGATCATATGTACATCAACATATTTGAATGTGGTCTGTTAATCTGCAGACATACTCACCTGTAGCCTTTTTATTCCATACAGCAGGCAGAACGATCATTTCAAAACATAAAACAGGTCACGACATTCCTCTGCTCTCAATTCTTCCCTGGCTGCTTTTCCCATTTTGAATAAAACCTAAAGTCTTTACCATGGTCACAGTGTGCCCTGTGATGTATAGTCATCTTCTACCCTCTCTCCTCCCAGTCACCTGGCCTCTCTGTGTCCCTTGAATAGAAAAAGCATTTTTCTGTCCTGTCTTCTTGAGATCCTATTAACTCACAGGTTTTTGTGGTTCACGTACTTGTTCACTTATTTCAGAACTCTGCTCAGAGGGCACCTCCTTAGACAAGCTCTGTCTCAGACACTTCTTTTACCTGGATTTCTTTTTTCACAACACTTGTTCCTATCTAACATTATACTGTATAAAATTATTTGCTTATATATTTGTGGTCTGTTTTCCTCATTCAAATAAAAGTTCCATGAGGACAGAGACCCTAATTTATTTACTGGCACATCTCCAGCACCTAAGAGAGAATTTGTTTGCAGTAGAAACAGAGAATTTTAAGAGAAATTGGACCCTATGGGCTGCATCCCTCATGAATTATTTTATTGACATGAAGAAATTGAAGTTCATGTAGAGTAAATGACATATCCAAGGTCACAGTTAATAAGTAACAGAATTAATAAGTGACAGAATCTTAGTTATCTCTACTTCCTGTCCAGCAGCTTTTGAGTATAAAAAACAAACCTAAAACAAATGGATACCCACACCAAATTTCAACTTTCCAGAAATTTACATTTTGTTTTTTAGAAAAGTCTCTCTCTAAAACTTGTAATAGTTTTTAATCTCAGTTTATTTTTTGTTTTCCTTCTCTTCACCAACAGTGAGCCCTAGTGTGATTTTGCAAATCCCAGAATGTGAAAGCTAACAGAGTGTGACAGCTGGTATGTCCCATGCTCGTCAAATTCAGTGGTCTGTAACAGGGTAAATGACACAATTACCTGCTGTAATTACTGCTGCTGACAATATAGTCTCCCTAGTGAATGCTTTATGAAATTCAGAACTGCATTTCTTGTCAATCCAATCCAAATCCTGCCTACATATTTCGGGCAGTATTTTGCTAAATAAATATTTAAAAATTAGAGCCCAAATCTAAGTGGACATTTATTATTTAGTGTAATTTAAGCATTATGGATGCATTCTGCTTTAATCTAATTTTGTGCATTGACCTGGAAATCTTTCTAACTAAGTTTTGCTTTAAATCAAGAATCTATTCTCATTGGTTATAAAAATGCACAGAATACTTCACAGAAAAAGCAGATGTACCTAAAAAAATCAGACTGAATAAATGAAGCACCTGCCAAAATCCCTGGTCTAGAGTGGTCTGCTGTACACCAAACTTATTACTTATTTCATTTCAACTATAAAGACACTTGAGAATACACACAGACACAAACAATTGTAATAGTTGACTGCTCTGAGTTTGGCTGCCAGCCAAAATCCTTCACAAGTTATAGGTAGGCTGTCAGAATAAAAAATAAAAATGCACAGGGACACACTTGCCTGCAGATATAACTTGTTTCCCTTTCTTAAAAAAAAAAAAAAAAGAAGAATCACCAAATTCCCATTCTAAGACTGCGACTGGATTAAATAGCTTAGACATAGCATTAAAAATCAATTCCAGCTTATGAAAAAGTAGTACAAGCTCTTTTGCAAGTACATTCAAGGAACACCAATATGTTAGCAGAATTATATTAGTAACCAGATGATTTTCATTTTGCAAATAAGTGGCTCCTGGTTATTGATGCAATGTATTCCTGGAAGCCATACCAGAAGGCCAATTATCATTAAATTGAACTAATCATGTCCTTATTGGGTTCACATGTTCTAACACAGTTTGGCACCATCTGCAATAGCCAATGAATAAATGGGTGAAGAGTTCAAAAGTAAAGGACATGTACTTTATAACTGGTGCTGAATATGCACAGCAGTAAAAACAAAAATGAGAAAAGAGGGATAATACGTAATTTAAGTACATCATGACTTGACACAGAGATCCTCATTCCATAATGACACAAAAGGAGAAAAACTACATTTTGAAATATAACAACATGCAATGTTAATGAATAATACAATGGGTTTTTTAGTCTCACTTTTATAAATGAAAGTAATAATAAATCAGTAAATCCCTTCTGAATTTCTTAGACTTTGCAGTTACCCAGTGGTTGCTGAAGAACTGCAGCATGCCCACCTACATGGTAGAGGGTGGTAAGCCACTTAGCTACTGCATGGAAACACAGCCCAAGCCAAAACGTGGTCTCATACAAGCTGAGATCAACGTGTTGAAATACATTTGTTCATCTAATCTCCAACTCCACTGGGTTCTATAAAACTTTCCCAGCTTTGAGACTTGCCCTTTGCTATTGATCAGCATTTCTGTTTTGGAGTCTTTGGACCTGCTCATTTCTCCACCCTGTATTGTCCTTCTCCAAGTTCATCATCCCTCAGGACCCAGCAAGGCCTTATCTGAACACACAACCTAAGTCGGTCCCAATGCTGGTCTCTATAGCTTTCCTTCATAACACCTATTTTAACATTTGATAATATTCACTCACTTGCTTGGTTACTAATATGCCTGTTCATTCCAGCCCCTAGATGGGAAAGACAATGAGGGGATGGATTGTGTGACTAGCACTGTGCTCCAGCCCAGAGCAGGCTCTTACTAAAAATGAATTAGATAAATGTACCTTTCAGTCTAAAAGACTATTTTCCCTATGTATTCCTTTGTCCATACTTCATAATTCTAAATTTGAAATTTTAGAGGTCTTGAGACTAGTGAATATACAGGTGAGGAATAAGACTAATAGGTTCTCTGTTCAGTGTAGAATAACGGTATAATATCAGGCTTTTATTTAAATGCAATTACATTTCAAGAGACATAATATTATGTAAAGTGTATCTAAATTTGGGTACAAAGGAGTCCAATAATATAATTCCATTCTGCTGTATTAATTTGAACTATGGGTGAGAATTATTTCAATTCAAATGGCCTAAATAGTCACTTTACATGTACCCCAGAACCTAAAGTAAAAAAAAAAATAGTCACTTTCAAACTGAAGCATGAAAGGGTATAATTTCAGTTCTAGCATTCTAACAGAGTCCACTACAAAGGCAAAATAGAGGTTACGAGGGTTTAAAGTTAGCTTCAGAAAATCATTTGGAGATAATCTCAGAATTTAAAAAATATATATTTTATCGAAAACATTTTTCCTGTTGATAGGATTTTCTAGTCAATAGAATTATCTAAAATCAGATAGATTTTTAAAGGAATTAAAGTATGAAGACTTAGTTAAAGAAATACTGTGTTTAGGAGTAGGATGCAGAATTTTAGTGCCCCTGCAGTAATAAATCAGCAGCAGAGCATTACAGAGATGTCGAGGTAAGCTTGTTTGGAAATGTACAGGATGCCATTCTTACAGTCTTATCTATTAACCCAAAGTCTTCATGGATGGACTGCACATTTCAGAGACAGATTGGGCACATACAATGAAATAATGCATTGAAAACTCTCTGTGGTATTTCTGGGTTAAAAGGTTATTTTCCTCATTCATTTTTACAAATATCATGGTAATTGAAACAAAATGCAGAATGGAAATGTTTATTAACAAATCATTTTCCCCAGACATCATCACAACCACAGAAGTTGGCTTGCATTGTGATACATATTTGCCAACACTGTCATAAATTTTCAGTGACATTATAATTATTTCCTGACCTAGAACTTAAAGTTCATAAAGGGTTTCAGAATATCATCTTGCTCTAGAAATTTCTAATCTGCCTTTGTCCTTCTGAAGAGATTCCCATAAATAGCACTGACTCAACGAAGAAAGGGTATATTTTACAGGAACAGACCTGTTGGTTACATATTATAATAAATAGTGAAGCACTATTATTTGTCCTCTATTACTAATAGCCCTATTAATCATTTTGAGGTGTTTCATTATCCATACAGAAGCAATACCTATATGCATATTTTGCATATTTAACATTCTACCACTTCGAGGATATATAATTTGTACTTGCATAATTAAGAAGACTTGATAATGAACAGAAAAATGCCTCATCATTTGGTTGGCATTTGTATTCAAGCTTATGTTTAGCTATTTGTTGAGCACTTACGATATGCCAAGTACTATAACATGAAATTTATTTTGTTCTTTAATTTTCGTAACAACCCTATAATATAAGTATTGTTAACCCCATTGTATACACTAAGGCAAATGTGGCATGAAAAGGGTAAAAAAAAATTCTTCAAATAATTTTAAATAGAGGAACTATAATTCAACTAGATCTGTCAGATTTAGAGACTGAACTCTTAAATGTTAAAATAAGTTAAGAAGCTCTGAATTAATTGATCTTCTTCATTTGAAAGCTTATATCTTATGAAAAGTAAATATGTTACCCTTGAACTGCTCTGCAGATCAACCCCAGCCACATGGTCACACTGTGGATCTAATTACCAGAAGGCACTTTCCATATTTAAGGTCTCACTGTTGGTGTTTCTTATGGGTTTCACCCAGGGAATTCGCCATTAAGAAGTCCATGGTCATGTCCCACTATAAGGGCCCCACTTTAAGAAGAATGAGGATTAACTAAGACACATCAAGAGAATAGTCATAATAATGAAGAAATTAATTAGGAATAATAACTGGTAGAAGTGTGAGCTAATTTTAAAAAATGATACTCCCAAAAAGTCTGTTTTTTAAAACATTATTTTGAGTGCTGTTAGATGGAATAAAGATCAGTCACATTTTCCTGTGCTCCAGAGTGTAAAATAAAAATAGCTTAATCACTGACTCAAGAATAGGGTATTCATTCCATGTCAACTTCATTTGTGTTGGCCTCCTCGCCTAACATCTTCTTTCTTCTAATTTACCCAAATTTTAGCTCTCCTTAAATGTAATCCACATTCCATTACTTTCAATCCACATTCCATTACTTAAAATGGAGAAACGTAGATGACCAAAAGCATATGAAACAAGTGAATCCATTTATTTTAAATTCAAGATTACTATATAACCCCTTAAGTCTTCAGTAGTTGAATGTGAAAATCCAACCTGCCATTTATTCTTAATTTTCTAGAAATAAGTGAAAATCAACATACTTGTTACGGACTTGATATCATACTTAGAAGTTCAACCACCCTCATTGACTTTTCCACCTTCAGAATTTCTAGGCATTATTATACTGGCTTCTTTTGATTGCTCTTATTTGTTATAGAAACTCTCCAACACACTAAGTTCTTTCAAAATAGGGTCCATGGCTTTTACTTCTCTACCATATGAAGGTAAGGTGTGGAAATAATGCAAATAGGTATCTATAAACATTATGTTAGATAAGAAAATTAATAGAGGAGCAAAAGCTAGAGTTCCACATGTTGTGGGGAAAACACATCCAAATAACCCATGAGTTAAGAAGGATTCACAATGGAAATTTTAAAATATTTAGAACTAAACGCTATAAAGAATACTGATATTATATTTGTGGGATGTAGCTTAAAGAAATATTATGTATACATTTACATATGTATATGCATTCATTACTCATGGACATAAAGATGGCAACAACAGACACTGGGGTCTACTAGGATGGTGACAGAAAGAGGGGAGTAGGGCCAAAAAACTATTGGGTGCTATGCTCAATATGTGGGTAACAGGAGCAGTCATACCCCAAACCTCAGCATCATGCAATATGCCCAGGTAACAAGCCTGTTCATGTGACCCATGAACCAAAAAAAAAACTAGAAATTATTAAAAAAGTAGATTCTGCAAAGAAGGTCATTATTAAAAGTGGGCAAAGGATATGAACAGACACTTTACAAAAGAAGACATACATGAAGCCAACAAACATATGAAAAAATGCTCATCATCACTAGTCATTAGAGAAATGCAAATCAAAACTACATTGAGATACCACCTCATGCCAGTTAGAATGGCGATCATTAAAAAATCTGGAGACAACAGATGCTGGAGAGGATGTGGAGAAATAGGAACACTTTTACACTGTTGGTGGGATTGTAAATTAGTTCAACCATGGTGGAAGACAGTGTGGCGATTCCTCAAGGACCTAGAAATAGAAATTCCATTTGACCCAGCAATCCCATTACTGGGAATATAGCCAAAGGATTATAAATCATTCTACTATAAGGACACATGCACACGAATGTTCATTGCAGCACAGTTTACAATAGCAAAGACATGGAACCAACCCAAATGCCCATTGATGATAGACTGGACAGGGAAAATGTGGCACATATACACCATGGAATATTATGCAGTCATCAAAAACGATGAGTTTGTGTCCTTTGTAGGGACATGGATGAACCTGGAAACCATCATTCTCAGCAAACTAACACAAGAACAGAAAATCGAACACCGCATATTCTCACTCACAGGCGGGTGTTGAACAATGAGAACACATGGACACAGTGGGGAGAGCACCTCACACTGGCGTCTGTCGGGGGGAAAAAAGGGAGGGACAGCAGGGGGTGGGGTGGGGAGTTCGGGAAGGATAGCATGGGGAGACATGCCAGATATAGGTGATGGGGAGGAAGGCAGCAAATCACACTGCCATGTGTGTACCTATGCAACAATCTTGCATGTTCTTCACATGTACCCCCAAACCTAAAATGCAATAAAAAAAAGTAGATTCTGTCAAGTACATAATGATGAATAGATTAGTAAATCTATCAAGCATATAATGAACATCAGTGGTACACAGTCTTCTAAAAAGCTGAAGAGGAGAGACTATTTATCAACTTATTCTGTCAGGGATCTTACTTACCCTGATCCCAAGCCAGATAAAGATATTATAAAAAACAAAACTACTGACAGGCATTCCTTATAAATATATGCAAAATTTCTAAACAAATTATTAGTCAATTAAATTTAACAGTATATAAAAAGGATCATATATCCTATTTAAGTGGAGTTCATCCCAGGAATGTAAAATTGGTATAATACTGGCCAATCAATCCATGAAATTGACCATATTAATAATCTGAAACAGAAAAATTATATGATCATCTCAATAGACTCAGAAAAAAAGTCTACACTAAAATCCATTATCATTCTGATAAAAATTCTCAGAAAACTAGAAAGAGAAATAAATTTCAGAAACATGATGAACAGCATCAACAAAAACCTGAAGTTAACATGATAATAGTGAAAGGCTGCTTGTTTTCCCTTGACATCCAAAACAAGTCAGGGTGTCTGATCTCACTTCTGTTCAACACTGCACTGGTGAGTCTAGTCAGTGCAATAAGGCACAAAAGAAAATAAAAAGCAATCAGATTAGAAAAAATAAAAATAAATAAATGCATATATTGGAAACACATGGCTTTCAAAACACATAGACCGGGGCACCAGTATTTATTAGTATGTATTAAACAACCTATTGAAAATTGCAATGTTCATGCACCTCACTTATGTGATGAGGATAATAATATCAAACTTATGATGGTGTTTTGAAGATTGAAGTAAATAACATAAATACAGTATCTGGAACCATGTCTGACACCCTCGAGGTATTCTTTTTAAAAATATTCTCACCACTTCCCTTCGAAAGCCAAAAGAACAAACAGATTAATTAAATGCTGACCAACATTTAATTAATGGCATTGACATATTTAAAGAAAAAAGAAAAAGATGGTCTACATGAAGCCTGAAAAAGGAAAACCAAAGGACACAGAATTTTGTACATTCTTCCTTTATTATCTGGGGAGGAGAGACACTGACCAAATATACCAGTATGCCAGTCTCCTTAGAATCTTCTCATTAATTCCTTTTGCTCTAATTATAATTCAATTATCTCTCTCTTTTTTTTTTTAATTCTTTTCCCAAAGGAGAATCCTATAACTAGGCCATAGAGAGTAAGAGTCTTCTTGACTACACTAGTGGATAGGACTACTACTGAAAATCATGTATAGAAAAAAGCAAAATAGGGAGAATATAAAATAGGAAAAGAAAGCAGGAAGAAATGTGAAACACACATACACACATACACGCACATACACAGACACATGCACACAGACACAAACATGTAGTTTGCCAAAAGAAAAGTTAGAATAGTCAGGTTAATAGATGCCAAGAGGAAAAGAAGTTTGATTAAGAGGAAAAGGCAATGTATAAAATGCCAGAGAGACATGAGAAAAGGGATTTACTGTAGTTATTTAGGTCACTGGGGATTTCTATGTGAGTAAATTCAGAAGAGGAGAGAGAAAAGCCAATTTATAAGACCAAATAAGTGGTAAAAAAAGTGCTGGAGAAGCATGGAGTATCAAACCATGCTGTTTTACTTTGTGATAAGTTAGGATGGTAGCTAAAGTAGGGTCCTCCTCATACTTCAAAATGTTGAATCCATAGAACCCCCTTTACCCACTATGATTTGCAGCAGTGTGACAGAGAAATAATAAAAAGGTAATACACACATATTTAAAATACTTAAAATATACAAATGAACATTTACTTGTCAGTCACTAATGCAGAGCCAAGTCCTTTGCTTTGAGCTCAAAGTCATGCCTTTAAAAATCACAGGAATTATGTATTCTGTAGGAGTTCCAGCTTTAATTTATTTAAAGTGCAGTGAGAAATTAAAGATGCTTCCAGAGAAATCTGAATAATGAATAGTAGATTCATATTATATTTTCCAATATTTTACAGTTTTCTTATTCACTCCTCATTTGAAAACACATTTTTAAGGACTTGACCAAATCAAGTTTTCCTGCATATCCAACTTAAGTTTTGGTGAAACAACATTATTTTGGAAAATATGTTTGGTTGGTTGTCATCGTTGGTTAAAAGAGCTTCTACTGAAGAGAGAAATTTGCTACCTGTCTTCCTACAATCATAACCATTCCTGTAAAATTCTCTACCCTTAGAGAGAATATATTCAGATATAATAAAAGGTTGCCAGCTGAAAAGCTCTATCTTAAAATAAAATTTTAATTAACCACATTTTTTATATATAACTGACACTGATCCAGTTCCTTCTTCTATTATATAACTTGCAGAACTTCTTTAAGAAATAGGACGTGAAATAACCTGAAAATTGTAAAGCAGTTTACAAAACCAAAGACATGATCTAAATAACCTGAAAATTGTAAAGCACTTTACAAAAGCAAAGACATGATTTGATGGAAGAAATATTTGTAACATCTGTCATTCATTTTTTTAATATACTTTAAGTTCTGGAATACATGTGCAGAATGTGGAGACTTGTTACATAGGTATACACGTGCCATGGTGGTTTGCTGCACCCAACAACCCATCATCTACATCAGCTATTTCTCCTAATACTATCTCCTCCCCTAGTACCCCACCCAATGACAGGCACCGGTATGTGATGGTTCCCCCACCGTGTCCATGTGTTCCCACTGTTAAACTCCCACTTACGAGTGAAAACGTGGTATTTGGGTTTCTGTTCCTGTTAGTTTGCTGCGAATGATGGTTTCCAGCTTCATCCATGTCCCTGCAAAGAACATGAACTTGTCCCTTTTTATGGCTACATAGTATTCCATGGTGTATATGTGCCACACATTCTTTATCCAGTCTATCACTGATGGGCATATGGGTTGGTTCCAAGTCTTTGTTATGGTGAATAGTGCTGCAATAAACATACTCGTGCATGTGTATGATTTATAGTCCTTTGTGTATATACCCTGTAATGGGATTGCTGGGACAAATGGTATTTCTGATTCTAGATCCTTGAGGAATCGCCACACTGTCCTCCACAATGGATGAACTAATTTACACTTCCACCAACAGTGTAAAAGCGTTCCTATTTCTCCACGTGCTCTCCAGCATCTGTTGTTTCCTAACTTTTTAATGATCACCGTTCTAAGTGGTGTGAGATGGTATCTCATTGTGGTTTTGATTTGCATTTCTCTAATGACCAGTGATGATGAACAATTTTCATGTTTGTTGGACACATAAATGTCTTCTTTTGAGAAATGTCATATTCTTAGCCCACTTTTTGATGGGGTTTTTTCTTATAAATTTGTTTAAATTCTTTGTAGATTCTAGATATTAGCTCATTATCAGATGGATAGATTGCAAAAATTTTCACCCATTCTATAGGTTGCCTGTTCACTCTGATAGTTTCTTTTGCTGTGCAGAATCTCTTTAGTTTAATTAGATCCCATTTGTCTATTTTGGCTTTTGTTGCCATTGCTTTCGGTGTTTTAGTCATGAAGTCTTTGCCCATGTCTATGTCCTGAGTGGTATTGCCTGGGTTTCTTCTAGGGTTTTTATGGTCTTAGGTCTTAAGTTTAAGTCTTTAATTCATCTTGAGTTAATTTTTGTATAAAGTGTAAGGAAGGGGTCCAGTTTCAGTTTTCTGCATATGAAAAAACTGGCTAGCCAGTTTTCACAACACCATTTATTATATAGGGAATCCTTTTCCCAATGCAAGTTTTTGTCAGGTTTGTCAAAGATAAGATGGTTGTAGATGTGTAGCATGATCTCTGAGGCCTCTGTTCTGTTCCACTGATCTACAGATCTGTTTTGGTACCAGTACCATGCTGTTTTGGTTCTTACTGCAAAAGTCCTTTGTCAGGTTCCCTCATCATCTGTACTCACTTCATTCCTTTGCTTCTTCCCAATAGTTCCTTCACTCTCACTCTTGAGAATTTTCTTGCCCTACAAATTTACAAAGCATCCTTTTCCATCCACACACTTAATTTGCAAACTCTATTCATTTAAAAACTACTGAAACATCTCTTCCTTCCTCTAGTCTTTCTTAATTGAAAAAACGAAGGTGATTTTTAGATTTATTCTATTCAAGCCAGATGCACAACTCCTTTGACTTCTTGTGTACTTAATAGTTACTCACTTGAATCTCATCTAATGTCATTACAAAATCCACTAACAAACATCATCACATCATAGATAGCACTGAGGGGTAAATGGCCTTTTGAGGATTCTAAGATGTATATAGGTTATGTAAAAGTCTTAAATATACCATTTTCTGTGGTTATCAGCATCAGAACATTACCTAGCTAATGGCAGCAAAATGCACAACATATAATTTCAAGTGGGAAGAACTGATTAGGGAAAATACACAGGCAAATTCTATCACACAAACCTTGAGAAAGAGCCGAATCTTATAAGCCAAGCCAGGAACCAAATGAGAAGAGAAATCAGCATAGCTAAGGGACACTTTGCAGATATCCCATATTTTGAGTTATAGAAGATTAACAGCTCTTCTGTGGGTAAAGCTGACCTCTAGCTTCACACAAGGAGCCTGGTTAAATGTTTGTTGATAACACATCCTGTAACAACTTATCCACACTATTTCACTTGCTTTTTTCAACAGAATCTTTGCCTTGAAGACACTATGTACAGGCAAAATGGATGCTCATTCTCCAGCTAGCCCGGATAAATTGGCATGAGTTAGAAGTAGTTTATATCAGCACTGTTCAACAGAAATATATTGTGAGTCATATATATATATATATATATATATATATATATATATATATATAAAATTTCATTTTTCTAATCATCCCATTAAAAATTGTAATGAGATTAACAGTATATTTTATTTGACCCAATATATCTATTATTTCAGCATACAATCAATATAAATATTATTGCGATATTTTAAATCATTGTTCATGTTAAGTCTTCAAATTCTTGTGTACATTTTACATTTAAACCACCTATTAATTCAGTTGAGCAAAATTTCAAATGCAGAATGGCCCAGTGACTAGCCTATTGGGGGGCACAGGTCTAGACAGCTTATTCCTGGTATTCTTCTCCCAGTCTTTTTCACCCCACAAAAGTATTAGGTGTGCCTAGAGGAAAAAGTAGAAGAGAGATTCTACAGAGAGCAGATATGATTGTAAATAATGACATAAATGGATAAGCCACAGACATCCACATATATTTTCTTTATGAACCAAATTCATAAACCCGTGTAAACTAACCTCTTTCCAGCTTTATCATGACCATGACACTTCACTCTACCCACAGAACACTCATAAATCATCTTCAGCTAAGCTGGGCCATTTGCTATTTCCTAATAAGACCTTAAGTTCCTTCAGTGTCAATTCCTTTTCCTTACTTCTCTTGCCATTTTACTCATTTTTCACTAACTACTCAGCAGTTCAATCTAGAAATATGAGACTTACTGGACTTTTCCTTTTCCCTCATTCTGCACAACCGATAAATCACAGGTCCACTTGTTTTCCATTTCCAGGGCTAACCCCCTAATCTGAATTACCACCATCTATTGTCTGGAAGAACCTCCTAAAATGGTCCTCTCAATTCCATTCTAACTAAACCATACTCCACACAGTTCTTACAGCAATGTCTTTAAAACATAAATAGGATCATGTCTCTCCTTTACTTAAAACACTTCAATGGCTTACCATGACATCTAGCCTGAAATTGAAACTCCTTCCGTGGTTTAAGACTCTCCATAACCTGGTTCCACGCTACACCTTTATTCTCATCCCATGCCACTTTCCCCAAATCACTATGCTCCAAACCTAAGGCCTCTTTTCAGTACCTCAAACACACCAATCTTTTATCCCCACTCAAAGCCTGAGTATATGCCTGGCTGTCATTATTTTTTTCTCTAGTGTATATCTAGCTCTCAAATAAAACTGTAAATTCTTCAAGGATAAGCATTCATTTGTATAGTTTTCATAGTTTACCACTAAATGCTAATGTTCAGTAAATAGCTGTTGATTGCTTCACAAATATGAATGGGTTAAAAAATGTGTTTAAGATCTTTCAAATTATCATCGTCATCATCATCACAATTTAAATATATTGCACATTGCCATGCACCAGAAACTATGAGAACACTTTTCACTGAATCTCTGTGTCTTCACAACAACCCCACAAGGTAGATGCTATTGTCCTAACTGTAATAATAATGATAAAACTAAGGGTGAAGGGGTAAATACTTTGCTCCTGTGGCTGTACAATTAAATAATAGGAACTGAGATTTGAACTCTGATCTGTCCAACTCTACAAATAATTATTTTGTCTCCGTGAATTTCTATAAGCTTTATAATTTAAGTAATTTATTTTTCCCTAGTTTTAATAAACAACACTAACAACTCAAAATTTGTAAAATCAGTACACATGTGATCAGTTTTTACATTCTACCTTGTGTAGATATCTTATGCTGACATTGCACTGCTTCAGTTGCTATTTTTGGAACATGGTTGCATAGCAACAAGGATTATTAGATGGAGGGATCTTCTACATTGTATTTTGGTTTTTCTAATAGAGTTAACGCATTATTAAAATAGAAATAGCTGAGGAACAAGGGGACAAATTTGATACAATCTATGATATCACATAAACAATAAAATGAATGCTTTTCTGTTCAGTAATGTATCAGTTTTAGTTTCCAAATACTTCTTTCAGTCATCAAATGTGTTTGGAATCCAACATGGTTGGGGAGTAACAACATGTAACTGAAGATGTTAAAACTTTAGAAGTGAACCAGTTAAGAGCAACAGGGTTGGAAAGAACTATGTTTACTTTATAAAGGAAAAAAAACGGCTCCACAGATCTCACATCCTACCCAGAATTCTCACAGCTACGTTCTCTTGGAACCAGATGTAACTGAGATGGAGCATATGGCTAGCTCTATGCAAAGCTCTCACCACTAGCTTAAAAAGAAAAAAAAAAAAAAGAAAAGAACGTATCTGAAAAATAGTGGCTTAAATCTATCATTTTATACCTGCTAAGGGAAAAATGTGTTAAGTACATAATACATATCCAAAGCATGAACCAGAAACAATGCAAAGGGAATCTAAGCTCCCTGTCAGCTAGATCAAAATTTTCCCTCAGCTTATTGTTAAAACATTGTATTTTCAGGAGTAACTAATAAAATTAACTGTAAAATTTAATCAGATTTAATTCATGATACAAATGGATTTGGACAAAGTGAAGGATAATCAAATAATTCACTTTTTGCAAGGCATCCAGTAATGCCCAGTGTCTGACATAAAGCCAGTCTCACCCAACAACTTGAGAAAACCATGTGATCAAAATACCCCTGCTAGTACTGATGTGTTGTTTAAAAAATAATAAGGAAAATAAATCGTAGTGAAGAAGAAAATTTAATAAAACCATAAATATGAGTCAGGCTGTATGGGAGAAAGATTGCAGGATGTGGCATCTGAAAACCTAGTCAGTCACAGTCCTGGTATTTAAAATCATGAAGCCTTGTACCAGTTTCTTTTTTTTTTTTGAGGAGTCTGGCTCTGTCACCCAGGCTGGAGTGCTGTGATGCAATCTCGGCTCACTGCAACCTCCACCTGCCTCCCAGATTCAAGCAATTCTCCTGCCTCAGCCTCCCATGTAGCTGGGACTACAAGTACATGCTGCCACACCCAGCTAACTTTTTGTATTTTAGTAGAGATGGGGTTCCACTGTGTTGCCAAGCTGACCTCAAACTCCTGAGCTCAGGTAATCCGTCTGCCTTGGCCTCTCAAAGTTCTGGGATTACAGGCATAAGCCACTGTGCCTGGCCCAGTTTCTTCATTTTGGAGTCACAACTTTCTTCTCTGTGAAATGGGGATAATATTTCCTTCCTTGCCCAATTCAAAGGCTTTTGTGAAGTGAGAAAGGATTGATCTGTGCAGTCACTATTGCACTTTCTTGCAACTTGATTTATGAGTCACCAGGGATACATAAGGGAAGGTGCAATGTGCTGACAGCCTACCATCTAAGCAAGGGTTCAAAGATGTTTAACCTGATAAGCATTCTATCCAAACTAACAAAAACATTGAAAACACTCGTTAGGAATCAATAAGAAAAATATCAACAGCCATAATGGATTAAAAGGTCAAAGGACACGAATAAGCAATTCACAAAAGAAAAAAATAGTTAATACACATATAATAAAACAACATTCATAGATTCCACTGACATGAAATATATAAGATAGTCAAATTCAAAGAAATAGCAGGTAGAATGGTGGATATTAGGAGTGAGGGGGAAAGAGGAAATGGGAAGTTCCTGTTCAATGGGTATAAAGTTTCAGTTACTCAAAAAGATAAGTTCTGGAGGTCTACTGTACAACAATGTATCTATAGTTAACAATATTATCCCTTAAAATTTGAAGAGGTGGCTGGGCAAGGTGGCTCATGCCTGTAATCCCAGCACTTTGGGAAGCCGAGGCGGGCTGATCACCTAAGGTCAAGAGTTCAAGACCAGCCTGGCCAACATGGTGAAAACCTATCTCTACTAAAAGTACAAAAATTAGCCAGGCATGATGGTGTGCGCCTGTAATCCCAGCTACCCAGGAGGCTGAGGCAGGAGAATCTCTGCAACCCAGGAGGCAGAGGTTGCAGTGAGCTGAGATCGCGCCACTGTACTCCAGCCTGGAATACAGTGAGACTAGACTCCATCTCAACTCTGTCTCAAAAAAAAAAAAAATTGTGAAGAGGTTAGATCTGGTGTTACGTGTTCTTACCACAATAAAAAAGACATTAGAAGCACCAAGATACAAACCCATCCACACACCCACACACCCACACATCTAAACCTATAAAAGGAAAGCAGTTTCAGTATAAACAAGAATTCGAAGAACTGGCCTTCTTATATTCTTCTGATAAAAATGTAAACTCCTACAAACTCTCAGATAAAAATTTTATAATATGTATTAAAGTATTAAAATGTGCACAATTGAGGCCTAGTAATACTATAGAAGTGCATGCTAAGAGTATTATCAGGGAGGATTACAAAGTCCCACACCACGTATTATCTATCTATGAGAGTAAAATTCTAGAAAGAGTTGAACATTTCAACCATATGTGACTGGCTGAATAAATTACAGTGTATTTTATAGAGCTACAACACCATTCTAAATTATGTTGTGAAATATTATTGATACGATAAAATATTCATAAGTTGATCAATTTAAGATTAAAAAACATTATGATAGTATGATTCCAGTGTAATTAAAAAAGGTACATAGGCATTTCATGTGTAGATAAAAGAATAAAAAGTTATGTCTAAAATATTAATATGAGGTCCAGACCTTCCAAAGGAAAATAAAAAGATAAAATATTAACAGCAGTATTACTAGAAAATGAGATACTAGGGGATTTTGATTTTCTTCTTTGGCCTCTTGTTTTCATTATGTCCTGTGCATGTGTTACATCTGTATCTGAAAGAAAAATGATACATATACAAAAGAAAACATGTAGTAACATGAAAGCAGCAAATTTAGGGTTTCATGTAGATGCTGTATATTTATATTAACCAATGCCAAGCTTTTCAAAATATGTGTGTTTGATTTCCCATGAATTTCAGTAGAGTTTCTGTTGATAAATATTATCCAAATTCATTTTTCTGGAATGGTTCTATTATGTGCATAATGATACAGATTTTGCAAAATTAACAACAAAAAAGCATGTCTGTACTTTCAACAAATACTTAAAAGACCTTAAAAGGTGTTAGAAACATGAGTAAGAGTTTCTACTTGGAACTATAACAATTATTTCACCAGGAAAACCTAATCTAATGAAGACAAACTACAAAGGAATAATACTCAAAGTACATTTGGGCTGAAAGTGTCTCAAACTCACATTTACTACAGTTACAAAAGAAGATTCAGCTATTGATAGACCATGAACACAGAGACCAGTGTAAGATTAACAACCTCATTCTATTCCTCTGTGGAGGCAATCTCGGAATGAGAAATTCAGGCCATTATGTAGCAGTAGAAGAAAAAATACAGACAAAATAGGCTTGCTTTTGTAAAAAGCAATAAATATGAGTAAGGGGCTAGCAGGACTGGCAGAGAGTAAGTTCATAGCATGGTATATAATTGAGTTGAATTTTGTATAATAAATCTGAGATAAATTCTAGGCAAGGTAACTAATAAATGGAAGAGAACTATGGCAACCACCTACTGCTATTTAAAAGGTATACCCTAAATTTCTCCTTTAGAAGAATAAAGTGAGGATTGCAACTGAATATGACAAAGGAGAGAAAGTCTTTATTTGATGTAGGCTCGGCTTTTGGATTAAGAGTTATTTGACTGTCAATCTTTTGAAGGAACTTATAAACCCAGAAGACATCCTATACCAGATAAAGTATATATGTGTATGTATATACATACACATATATATATATATGCACAGTGGTTTGTGTATGTGTGTGTATATATATACACACACACATACTTTTAAATATACATATATGTATATATACCTATATATACACACATACACAAACCACTGCATACTCACTATACTTTTTTTATTCCTTAAAACTCTGGCATAATGTGCTTTGATGCTCTCTTGGTAGCTAATATTTATTTACTAAATTAATGGGCCCAAATGTCTGCTGATACTCATTCATCGATACCTCCTAGGAACTATTCCGGGTATTCACTGATGAACAAAGCAGAAACAACAGACATTATCCTTTCTTTTGCGGGGCTTACAGAAGCTGGAGAAAGACAGTTAAGAGGAAAAAAAAAAGTCTGTGACTATTAGCTTTTGAAGTAAACATAATAGAACTCCAGTGGACGGGGAAGAGACTATTTAGAGAGGGCAGGGAGAAAAGGTAATTTTTTTTTTTTTTTTTTGAGACAGAGTTTCACTCTTGTTACCCAGGCTGGAGTGCAATGGCGCCATCTCGGCTCACCGCAACCTCCGCCTCCTGGGTTCAAGCAATTCTCCTGCCTCAGCCTCCCGAGTAGCTGGGACTACAGGCACGTGCCACCATGCCCAGCTAATTTTTGTATTTTTAGTAGAGACGGGGTTTCACCATGTTGACCAGGATGGTCTCGA
>PVKV010002821.1:31427-158315 GCA_004027835.1 Alouatta palliata | reverse complement strand
ACTAAAAATACAAAAATTAGCTGGGCGTGGTGGCGTGCGCCTGTAGTCCCAGCTACTTAGGAGGCTGAGGCAGGAGAATTGCTTGAACCCAGGAGGCGGAGGTTGCGGTGAGCCGAGATCGCGCCATTGCACTCCAGCCTGGGCAACAAGAGCGAAACTCCGTCTCAAAAAAAAAAAAAAAAAAAAAAAAAGTTGGCAGGCTGGCATGGTGGCTTATGCCTGTAATCCCAGCACTTTGGGAAGCTGAGGTGGGCAGATCACTTGAGGTCAGGAGTTTGAGACCAGCCTGGCTAACATGGTAAAACCCTGTCTGTACCAAACATACAAAAATTAGCTGGGCGTGGTGTGTCTGTAATCCCAGCTACATAGGAGGCTGAGCGGGAGAATCACTTGAACCCCGGAAGGCGGAGGTTGCAGTCAGCCCAGGTGGTACTACTGCACTCCAGCCTGGGTGACAGAGCAAGACTCTGTCTCAAAAAAAAAAAAAAAAAAAAAAAAAAAGAAAGAAAAAGAAAATTTGCTCTGATTTCATTGTGAAAAATGTATTGAAGGAAACAGACAATACTGGAGGCAGAGAGACTAGTCAGGAGGCTGTGGCAATTACGTGGATAGCATTTTATTTTTCCCTTTTGTGGCGTCGTTTTGGTTCTTAAAAATTGAGTACGTGGCTAGGCATGGTAGTTCGTGCCTGTAGTCTCAGCACTTTGGGAGGCCGAGGCTTGAGGCAGGAGATTGGGACCAACCTGGTCAACATACCAAGAACCATCTCTACAAAAAAAACCAAAAATCAAAAAACAGCAACAAACACTGATCTATAGCCATACTTTTCTTATAAATAAAAAAATGAGTATAACTGAATTTTTGCATGTATGAGTATAATGATTATCTTTACTAACTTCTTCCCTATCTACTGAAACATACAGAATGTCTACCAAAGAATTTGTTGGAGATACTGGCTCCTATTTTACAGACTGGAAAAGATGTAGAAAGGGAAAGTTGGTATAAAATGAATTGAAAGAGCTGGGCACAGTGGCTCTTACCCATAATCCCAGCACTTTGGGAGGCTGAGGTCGGTGAATCACTTGAGGCCAGGAGTTTGAGACCAGCCTGGCCAACATGGCAAAACCCCATTTCTACTAAAAATACAAAAATTAGCTGGATGTGGTGGCATGTGCCTGTAATCCCAGCTACTTGGGAGGCTGAGGCATGAGAATTGCTTGAACCTGGAGGTGGAGGTTGCAGTGAGCTGAGATTGTGCCACTGTACTCCAGCCTGGGCAACAGAGCGAGACTCTTAAAAAAAAAAAATTAAAAGGCTTTGGAAACTATATTTAATGAAGGAGATATGGAATAAACAGAGCCCTGGAAAGGGTCTTGGTCTTCGGGGTCACAGCTTAATGTCAATTTTTTTTTTTTTTTTTTTTTTTGAGACGGAGTTTCACTCTTGTTGCCCAGGCTGGAGTGCAATGGCGCGATCTCGGCTCACCGCAACCTCCGCCTCCTGGGTTCAAGCAATTCTCCTGCCTCAGCCTCCTGAGTAGCTGGGACTACAGGCGCACGCCACCACACCCAGCTAATTTTTGTATTTTTAGTAGAGACGGGGTTTCACCACGTTGACCAGGATGGTCTTGATCTCTTGACCTTGTGATCCACCCGCCTTGGCCTCCCAAAGTGCTGGGATTACAGGTGTGAGCCACTGCGCCCGGCCCCTTAATGTCAATTAATTTGAACTTCTTGAACTGTACACACGGAGGGTGACCCATTTTCCTAAGCTTTCCAGGGAATTGCCCTCATTCTATATATGTCCTACTTGGTCTCTCCTTTCCTTGCTTGTAGCAGACTGATGACCTCTTCCTGGTTTTGGAAATGCCTCCTAGTTCAGGTGTGATGGTATATGTCAAGGACACGGACCAAATAAAGTACTGTATTTGGTGAGTGTCCTTTGAATAAGTTAGAGCTGAGAGTCCTGTGCCTGCACTTTCCCTTTCTTCCTGCTTTCCCTTTGCAGGAGGTCTTCATCCTATAAGCCCCAGTGTAGATTTCTGATAGCAGTGTTTATGTAACCTTGGGCAAGTGACTTATCTCTCTGAGCTTCACTTTGCTATCTGTAAAATGGAGATAATGAGACTTAATCGAGTTGGCTGAAGGATTTAATAATGTATGTAAAAACTCTTCCCACAGCATCTTGATAACTTTTATCACTAACAGTATTTTATATAATTAATACGTTTTAAAAAGCAGCCAGTAGTTGGGTGACTTGGCCTTTGGCTTTGTATTTTTTGGGTCCTTACAATTGTTGTTTGTGAACATATGATAAAAACGTAGCCACTTGTGGTGGCAGCCAGCAGACAGGAGGAATTTACTAAAGCAAGGCACCGCTCTTCATAATGGAAAATTTTCAGACAACCAGTGTTCCATTCAGAATCCCAGAAATGGCAGAGTGTGGTGGCTCACACTTCTAATTCTACCACTTTGGGAGGTTGAGGTGGGTGGACCACCTGAGGTCAGGAGTTTGAGACCAGCCTGGCCAACATGGTGAAACCCTGTTTCCACAAAAATTAGCCAGGTGTGGTGGTGCACACCTGTAGTCCCAGCTACTCAGTAGGCTGAGGCAGGAGAATTGCTTGAACCCGGGAGGTGGAGATTGCAGTGAGCCCACATCAAGCCACTGCACTCCAGCCTGGATGGCAGAGTGAGACTCTGTCTCAAGACAAAAAACAAAAAACAGAATCCCAGAACTTTTTTCAGTGTGGACCTTAGTCCCAACACCATCAGTAAAGCAAATCAAGTGAGCAACTTCCTGATAGAAATTCACCAAAGTGTGACCAGCCATTCCTCCCTGTCTGTCTGGGGTCATTTATTAGTGTTGCCACCCTGTGGCCTTACATCTTTGTAAAGTGCCTCTCAAATTTTTTAAAATTACTTTTCACCAGCACTCTGGGAAGTGGGTCAGGTGGTCAGCATTCTTGTCCTTGATACCATATGAAGAAACTGAGGCCCAGAAAGGTTAAGTGAGTTGCCTGAGGTCATGCTTCAATGTACTGTCAAAGCTAGGGCAGATTTGCCTCCAGATGAAAGTGTGTTAGTTTATTGCCGTGACTTAGCTTTCCTTGAGCGAGAGCTGCATAGTCATTGCAGGACTGCAGTCTGATGCATGCCTTGTCCAGATCTACTGAGCTTGGTTTGGGTCTTACTTTATCCATTTGGTTCTGTTGGGTTTTAGTTAATAGTTGCTAGAACCAGAACTATTGGGAAGCAGATTCCCTTTGGGTCATTGTTTTTAGCCTTTCCTCTTTGGGGACATTCCTTGAGGAGCCTTGGGTTACCAGGGATTGCTTTGATATGTTCAAAATTGTGCCTTGTGCCCCACAGCTACAGGTAAAATCAAAAGGAGGATAATTTATGGGAGTGTCAGAGCTGGCCGCTGGCACCTCAGGAGGCCATTAGTATGCCTGTTCAGACCCTGTGTGTCCTTGCAATTGATTCCTCTTTGCATGAGCCTGATTTGGGAAGCTGTAGATCTGTGGGTAGTGATTGGATGTGACAGTCCAAACACCGGTCCCTAAATTAATCCTTTTAATGGTATTCTGGCACCAAGGCAATTCTCTCTCTGTCTCTGTCTCTCTCTCGTTCTCTTGCTTTCACTCTTTTTCGCTCTTTTTTGACTAGGGAGGACAGAATGGGGTGGGCTAGGAGGAAGGATAAAGAAAGGAAGAGAAGAAGCTTTGTTTAGTGCTTAGGCCCTGCTCTGTTCTAATTAGCATGTTCTAATTCCAGAGCAGTTGGCATCATGACTGTGGGCATATTACTTCATTCAGCAAACATTTACTCTCACTTACTTTGTGCCTGGTCCTGTGCTGGGTGCTGGGAATACAGAAATGAATAAAATGTGGTCTTTACCCTTAGGGATCTAGCTCAGTGTTTCTCAGGCTTTAAAAACTCTTGTACCATTTAGATTAAAACACACACACACACACACACCCCCACCCCAAAACAATCTCACACTCTTTAATGCTTTTTAAAATATTAAAATGCACACACACACACACACACACACACCCCAAAACAATCTCACACTCTTTAATGCTATTTGAAATTTTAAAATGCATTAGTCTGACAAGCAAGTCAAAGAATTATGTCAAATATGCTTTTTTTAACACACGTGTACACAAACACCTATACTGCTGTCTTCTGTCCATCTCCCTTAACTCCTTGAACATTACTGGTAGTAGAAGAAACATACCTAATATCTTACAACGTAGTGAGATAAAAGTTATGAAGTAGGAATAAACTATTCCACTGGATCATGCTTAAGCAATTAGCTTTATGGTGGCGTGTCAGCTTGATTTGGGTCCTACTTTATCCATTTGGTTCTGTTTGGTTTTAATTAATGATTGCTAGAACCATTAAAAAGAAAAAAGAGAAAGCCACCAAAAATGGGGAGATTTGAACTGGATTTTGAAGAAGGAGTCATAATTTGGCAAAAAATGGAAGTGCATTCGAAAATAGGGAGCAGCATTTGCCAAAGCACAGATTTGTAAAAGGAAACGTCACATTTGGGTACTTGAGTAAGAATTGTTTATAACCCTGCCTCCTGCCAGTTTTCCACTCTGTAAGATGGAAAGATTTGCTCCTCTAGAATTTCGTTTGAGAAGAGGCTTCGACTTCCCTATGCTGCCGTTGTTTTAATTCTGCTCTTGTGCTAAGGCCTGTAGCTTTTCTTTTTAAAATATAAAAAAATTATGAAAACAAGTTGGGATAATTTGGATAGACTTAATTATTGCTTAAGGTCGAGTTACTTTTAAAGTTACACTTTGCCTCAAAAGCAAAACTGCAGTTGATATGCATTGTTGGCCCTGTGTCTGATGGGGAGAATCAGTCATGTGGGAAGACGTGGGCCATCACACATGGTAGATGGAGAACAGAGACCCAAAGAGCTGAGCACCTCTGAGCCTTAGTTGCTTCATTTGTAATGTGAGAATACTGTTACCCATTTTGCTTGATACTTGGGAAGATTAAATGAGATAAAATATGTAGGTCATCAATACAATGTCTGGCTTGGAGTAGATTTTCAGAAAATGGTGTTTCCCTTTTCTCTTTCTCATGTATTAATAACTCCCTTTTATTGAGCACTTGTTATTGTGCAAAGCACTTTTTGTACATTGTATGGTTGAATTGAACCCCAAAGGTACAGGTATTATTATAACTGTTATTATAAATAATTTATAGTAGAGTCAGGATTTGAACCTAGGTTTGTCTATTACCAGTGTTTTAACACTAGATTATGTAACTCCTTGCTTTTACACCAGTTCCCCATCTTGGGACCAGGAGTACAGGAAGTATTTAACAGTTCTAGGTACCTCTCTTCTGGGATCAGATGCTATCTACAAATGTGAGAGGTGCTTAAAGGGATGATGTTACCATACCCTGCCCTCTGTCCATCTCTAGTCTATTTATGATGTGTTAGGAAACAAGGCTTTGCCTCTTCTCAGGTGTGGTGAGGTTGCAACTAACTTGTAGAACTTTGCAAAAAGATGTCTTCCAGCTTTGGCCTTTAAAAGGAGTTTGCCCAAGCTACTGGGCATAGCTGATGGTTTAGCAAATAGCAGGCAAATCACAAACAATTGCCTCTTTTTATGTGCTGCTTGGAGCTGCTGAGACAGACTAATTGAAGGAGAAAACAAACCTGCTGTGACCTGTGATGTTGCCATCAGAATTTGGTGTTCCTGAAGGTCTTTAGTGATTTTAGCTCTGCTGGTAGTTTGGGATTATTAGCAGCTGCTTCTGAGTTGGGGAAGCTCTCCCGAGCTGTGCCTTCGAGCAGAAGTAGCTGTAGTTACAGGCCAAGGCAGTGACTGGGTGTAGAGAAGAGGAGACTGTTTTGTTGAGGTGAGGACCCAGTTTTAGAGTTCCTCCTTCCTTTCCGCAGTGGGACCATGTGGAGGTTCCAGGGCATGTCAAGCTTTGTTTTGTCTTCAACCTCTAGCCTTCAGCAGACTAGACAGAGTCCTCAGGCTCCTGGCCTCTTTTGTAAGACTGTACAGCTCGGGAAATGACTAGTGAGACCTTTTCCTTTCCTTGTGTTGGAGCAGTAGCCTGAGACCCTGGCCTTGTAGTCGAGAGCCTGTGTTCTATTCTTACGATTTCTTGCAATGTGAACCTTGGGCAGTCCTTTTCTCGTCTTTCTGATCTCATTTTCCCTGGCTGGTTGGACTGTGTTGCCTCTTAGGTTTTCTTTCACCTTTGACAGTTTTTTTTTTTTTTTTTTTTTTGAGACAGAGTCTTGCTCTCTTGCCAGGCTGGAGTGCAGTGGCACGATCTTGGCTCACTGCAACCTCTTGTCTCCCAGGTTCAAGTGATTCCCCTGCCTTAGCCTCCTGAGTAGCTGGGACTACAGGTGCGTACTACCATGCCCGGCTAATTTTTTGTATTTTAGTAGAGATGGGGTTTCACCATGGCCAGGATGGTCTCCATCTCCTGACCTTGTGATCTGCCCACCGTGGCCTCCCAAAGTGCTGGGATTACAGGCATGAGCCACCGCACCTGGCCAACAGTTTGTTTTTTTCACAGAGAGTGCTCTGGCAGTAAGGATATTAGTCACTAGACTGAAGATTATGACTTTTGAAGGCATGCAGTTTATTTGTATTTTTTCCTGTTTAGCTGCTTGAGACAAAACCTGTGACTAAGTGAGTTCCAGACGGGTGTTACTGTGTTCTTTGTTGTTGTTTCTGTGACTCAGGTGCCTGAGCATCTGTGCTACCACAGGTCAGATTGGGTCGGGGACTTGCGCCAGGGCTGAGAACTGAGGAAGTTATGACTGTTGTATTCCTAGGTGCTTCCAGTCAGTTGGACTCAGAACCTATTGCTGGTACCTTGGAGTTACTCAAATGTATCCCTGACTTCTAGTCTGACTTTTAATGGAATGAATTGAATGCAGAGTTGGTATAAACATATACCCTCCGAGAGATCCCAAATACACGTGGCTGGGGAGGTAGAGTGGGAGTAGACCACATGTTTCACAATGGGCTCCTCTTCTTTTCCCATCTCGAGGCTCCCTTGGCCTGTGTGTATGGATGTTAAAGGTTGACCCCCTCCATTCACCCCTCCAGTAATGGAGGCTATAAAATGTCTGTTTACCCAAGACACCAGAATGACTCCTCTGTGGTTCGTCTAATCTGGTGATTTGGTGCTTCTTTGGTCTCTCAGGTAAATACAGATTGAGTCTTTTTATAAAGGCATATTATTTCCCTCATTAAATGTGTGTTTTGGCACATGTGTTATTTACCTGATAGACAGTAATGGCTGCAGAGGAGCCATTGGTGTCTGTTGTGTAAATACTCTGCACAGAGACCGTCCTCCAGGGGCTCTGGCGCAGGCCTGTTTCTCCAAATCGAGCTGGCCTGTGGCAGTCCTTTTTACCCCTCCCCTGTCCCCACTGGGGGCCTGGCTCCTTCATATTGAAGAGAGAATCATTCATTTTCTCCCTTGCCATGGGCTACTAATACCTTTAATTTGCTAGGAGAGGGAAAAGGATGTCTGGGAATAAATGTGTATAAATCTTAGCTTGTTGAAAGATAGTTTGCAGAAATAGGCAGAATCATAAACTTTCTTTTGAGTTCTGGCCCTCAATTAGATACTCAAAAGTCCCAGTTGATATTATAAGGTATAGACTTATAGTCTGCAAACTTGTGACTAAAACATAAAGACATTAATAGAAAAGAGAAATTCCTAAGACACCAGAGGGTGCAAGGGCAGATGGGATGCTGTTGCAGGGAGCAGGGGTGTTTCCTTAGAAGGCTCTATGGTGGAAGGAGTGCCAGTGAGGCGGGCATTGAGTGGGGGCCCTTCGAATGGAAACTCCTGGATAGAGATACTGTTTGGGCTGAGAGATGCTTTGAGTCTCTCTGCCAGAGAGAGTATGCAGCCTACCTTCTGTGGGCGTTACAGGGAGATCTCTCCCTTCACATACTGTCTGTCGTGTATTTTTAGTTTTAAAATTTTAACCACATTGCACATGGATTTTAAAAAACGATTTATTTTCATTATTTTATTTTTTCTTTGAGACAGAATTTTGCTCGTTGCCCAGGCTGGAGTGTAGTGGCGCAATCTTGGTGATCTCAGCTTACTACAACCTCCGCCTCCTGGGTTCAAGTGATTCTCCTGCCTCAGTCTCCCGAGTAGCTGGGATTACAGGCATGCACCACCATGCCTGGCTAATTTTGTATTTTAAGTAGAGACAGGGTTTCTCAATGTTGTTCAGGCTGGTCTCAAACTTCTGACCTCAGGTGATTCCCCCTGCCTTGGCCTCCCAAAGTGCTGCGATTACAGGTGTGAGCCACCATTCCTGGTCAACAATTTTATTTATTTATTCATTCATTCATTCATACGTATATACATATATATGGAGTCTCAGTCTGTCACCCAGGCTGGAGTTCAGTGATGTGATCTCAGCTCACTGCAAACTCTGCCTCCTGGGTTCAAGCGATTCTCCTGCCTCAGCCTCCTGAGTAGCTGGTTTACACGCATGCACTACCATGCCAACATGGGGTTTTGCCATGTTGGTCAGGCTGGTCTTGAACTCCTGACCTCAAGTGATCTGCCTACGTTGGGCTCCCAGAGTGCTGGGATTATAGGTGTGAGCCACCCAACCTAGCTGATTAAAAAAAAACAGTTTTAAAAAAAGGTTTGAAACAGCCCAAATATACATACAAGTTGAAAGTACAGTACAAATAATTTTTTCCCTGAACCATTTGAGGGTTATGTTGCCAACCTAATGTCCTGTCATCTTGAATTCTTGGTGTGCATTTCCTATAAACAAGGACTTTTTCCTACTTAGTTACAATACAACCATCCAAATAAGGAAATTAACATTGATATGAAACCTCCATCTGCTCCACAAACCCCATTAAAGTTTTGCCACTTGTCCTAAGAATGTCTTTGTGGTAAGATGATCCAGTTCAGAATTGTGGGTTGCATTGGTTATCAAGTCTCTTTAGTCTCCTTTAGACTTTCCCCAGTAAACATTCCTTGGCATTCATGACCTTGATACTTTTGAAGATTACAGGCTGGTTATTGTTTAGATTGTCTCTCAATTAGGGTTTGTATGATATTTTCTCATGATTAGATTTAAGTTGTATATCTTCAGGAATGTAACAAATGATGCTTTGTTCTTTTCATTGCATGATTTTGATTTATCCCATTATGGATAATATTCACTTTGATCTCTTGATTAAGGTGATGTCTTCCAGGCTTCTCCATCGTAAAACTACTCCTAGTTGTAATTAGTAAGTATTTTGTGGGAAGATATTTTGAAACTGTGTAAATATCTTACATCAAAGTTTAATTTTATAGATTTATGTCTTTATGGACTCATGGTTTTCTATTCAGTGCATTATAATCCATTACTATCATTGTTTCTTGGCCAGTGGATGACTTTTGTATCCTTTTGGTATGTTCCCATCATTCTTTAGGTGTTTCCTTGTTTTCTGGTGCAAGATATTATGGGCTCATCTTGTATTTCTCTTGCTGCATCCCTGGAATCAGCCACTTCTCCAAGGAGCCCTGTTTCTTTTAGTGGAAAATGGTATTTAGGAGGCACTTGGGGCTGGGTGCTGTGGTTCATGCCTATAATCCCAGCACTTTGGGTTGCCAAGGTGGGAAGAACACTTGAACCCAGGAGTTTGAGGTCAGCCTTGGCAACATAGTGAGACTCTCATCTCTACAAAAAAATAAAAATACTAGCTGGATGAGGTGGCACATGCCTGTGTTCCAAGCTACCTGGGAGGCTGAGGTGGAAAGATTGCTTGAGCCTGGGAGGTCGAGGCTGCAGTGAGCTATGATCGTGCCACTGCACTGCAGCCTGGGCAACGGAGCAAGACCCTGTCTTAAAAAAAAAAGAAGGCAGTAGAGTGCTAGGTGTGCTCATTGCCATTGTCACTGCTCCCTGGCTGTTCCTTAGAGCTAGGAAATATATATGCATATGCATGTACATTTGTGTGTGTGTGTGTGTGTATCAATCAATCTGTCTATTTATCTGATATAATTCTAATCAGAAACCATGAGTTTACATTCTTCTTGCCAGTTCAGTCCAACACCACAGATTTTCTCCCTTTCCATATTTTAACTACTTTCTCTAACAGTGAGAAACCTGGGTCCCATTATCCTTAATATATGCACTTCTTTGATCAGTCCCTCTGTATGTAGCTAATTTCCCATTACTGCCACTGCCCTTTACCCCTCGTGAGTGCCTCTTTTGCCCTGTCTGTGACACCCCACATCGGACTGCCACCCGACATGGATGCCCTCCACTCTCCCCTTGCTCTGACATGCTGCACCACACCTTTCCACCTCTGCATGGATGCCTTCCTCACCCTGCCTGGGCTCTGACAGTGTTCCCCAGACCTCTCTGGCTTATCCTGCTCCACTTATTACAGATATCTGCCTTCTTCTGCTGCACTTAGTGGCTTTAGGATTGAATTTTTCAGGAAGGGAAGAGGAAGAGCTACGCTTTGTTTCTTGACTTGAACTGAACTTGGTTGTTGGAAGTAAGGGAAGTGTGGAACCCAGTAACTGCTGGTATGTGGAGACCCAACCTCCTAATGTCTACTCTCAAGACTTCCTACAAGAGAAGTTGTTTTTTTGTTTTGTTTTTGAGTCATGGTCTTGCTCTGTCACCCAGACTGGAGTGCAGTGGTGCCATCACAGCTCACTGCAGCCTCAACCTCCTGGCTCAAGAAAACCTCCTACTTCAGCCTAACAAGTAGTTGGGACTGTAGGCATGCACCACCCTGCCTGGCTAATTTTTAGTTAATTAATTAATTAATTTGAGATGTAGTCTCACTCTGTCACCAGGCTGGAATGCAGTGGTGCGATTTCAGCTCACTGCAGCCTCCACCTCCCAGATTTAAGCTATTCTCCTGCCTCAGCCTCCCGAGTAGCTGGGACTAGAGGTGTGCCACCATGCCCAGTTAATTTTTGTATTTTTAGTAGAGACAGGATTTTACCATTTTGGCCAGGATAGTCTCAATCTCTTGATCTTGTGATCCACTCGCCTCAGCCCCCCAATTTATTTTTTGTAGAAATGAGGTCTCACTATGTTGCTCAGGCTGGTTTCAAACTCCTGGGGTCATGCCATAATTCTGCCTCACCCTCCCACAGTGCTGGGATTACAGGCCTCAGTCAGTGTGCTTGACCAAGAGAAGCTTTTGTTGTAGATGGAACCAGGTGATAAAGCAAGGCCTGCAGGCAGGAGGACCACTGGCCATCGGAATAGGGTATATGTAGTAGGCCGTATCGGAGCTCTAGAGCATTTTAGGGATGCAGAAGACATCAGTATTATTCTCTGAGGCTGCCTTATGCATTAATTGGATTTGTAGGCCCAGAATCTGGGGATCAAGGCTTGGCCAGGTGGGCAGAGCCCAATAGGATAGTAGTAATAACAGTAGGCTAATACTTATTAAGTCCTTATATGGCAGACACTGCTCTTAGTGCTTTACATGTGTTATCTCATTTTATTCTCACTTATGGAGTAGGTGCTGTTGTTATTGTCATTTTACACATGAGGAATTGAAGAACAGAGCTTGCCCAAGGTTCCATGGGTAGTAAGTGGTAAAGCCAGGATTCAAACCTGGAAGCCCTCCTTACTCAAGATGCTTAATTGCTTATAGTATTTGGTATACAGGATCTGACTGACTGTATATACTGTGCATATTCTATAAATATTATAGAACATTAGGATTTTCAGAAGTCTTTACGGTTTTTTATGTGGTTAGAAAAGAGTCTAAGTCCTTGAGGGACTTTGGATCCAAACTAGAATGGGTAATTTGAGCAGACTGGTGTCTCCCATCTCTTCGAGGCTTCCAGTACTGTTCAGGAATAGGTGATGTGAACATTTTGGCTTTCAAAGGGATATTGGCCCTTTTGCCTTTCCAGGAGATTCCATAGTGAAACTCAAGCCAGTGTTTGTCTACCTGGGCTGAGTTTTGGCTGTATTTTTGGTGAGGCTATAAAGCATTGGTGAAAACAAGTGCTGTGCTTGTGCAGGAACCATGAAGAACTTAAAATATATTTTCATCTTAGCTCCACTGAATCCCCCTGAAATCTCATTATAGAGATGGGGAAATTGAGGACCCACACTAGCATATATCCTAGTACATATACAGGCAAGTTACTGTAGCTCATTCAGTGAGCCAGGAGAGAGATGGGAAGACAAGCCATACTTGGCATTATCTGCTTCTGCTCAGGTAGCAGTGACCTCATTGCCCTTGAGTGGGCACTGGACTTCACAGGGTGCTATCCCCTCTACCCTGCGTGGAGGGAGCTGGGTGCCCACTTGCAGCCATTCAGAGGGAAGCCTTTGGCTCTGTTGGAATGGTGCGTCAGAAAGTACAAACCATGGCCATTACTGTATTGTATGGTGAAATTTCTTATTTGAGGATTAAAGTTGAGAAAAATTTGAATGTTGGATATTAAAGGGAGAAAGACAACATTTCTGCTTTGTTCCTTTTTTTATTTTTAAGGAAGTTTGAGTTATTTGTGAGTAAAACAGGCTTTGATTTTTGTATTTAGTTAGGCATCTGAGAAGCAGGCATTCTACAAATTTAAAGGGAAAATGTAAAGGAAAATTGATTTGATTTTTTTTTTGCACATGTTCACTCAGAAAACTTTACTAGACTTTTAGCCATGCTCCTGTTACTGCCACATCTGGGTTTTCTTTTTCTTCCCTATTTAAAAAGTCCTGCAGTCATTCAGGGACCGAGTCTAAGGCAGCAAAAGAGAAGGCCTAAGGCTGTTGCCAGCTGTGCTCTCCAGGCATTGTTCATTCCCCCAGGGTGCCACTTACTAGTGTGGGGGTTGGGGAAGCACCAGAATGTCAGGAGCAAACTCCCCTGTGATTCCCTTTGTTTGCCTTCGCCTTGGGAGAGGGGAGGAGGGTATGTAGAGATGTCAAGATACAGACTGGAAAGCCAGGGGCAAATGGCTCCTAGTTGAGCTGAGAAGAGAGCCTTGGACATTTTCTGCTGTTTGTCTGAGTCTACTTAGCTTCCAGGACTGATTGTACAACAGGGTCACCTCACGTTACTTTGGGACCCCTAGCTTCAATGTTAACTGTTGCCACCTGAGAAATGACTGCACAGTTTTTCTCTCTTTTGAACTTTAGAGCTCCGTTTAAAGATGAAGGCCAGTGTTGCATGTTGTTTTGAGAATGATCTGGGAGACTCTGAGCTGTAATAATGCTGCAGGTGCTGCTGTTAGGGTCTTGAACTTTAGTAAGGAGTACTGTGATTCAGAAAAGGGGCCCAGAAACACTGGGGAGTGGCTCATGTGTGGATGTTCCTGAAGAATAGATGGAGCAGGGCCACAGTGGGAGGGAGTAACCCAGGCTTTCTGTTCTTTTTTTTTTTTTTTTTTTTTTTTTAATTCTCCTCCCCTAAGTTTTAGATGCTTCTGGATGTTCAGTGCTAGCACCTTTACAGACTGGAGCAGCTCGATTTTCTTCGTATTTACTTTCAAGAGCAAGAAAAGTGCTGGGCTCGCACTTATTTTCTCCCTGTGGTGTTCCGGAGTTCTGCTCCATATCCACCAGAAAGCTGGCGGCCCACGGCTTTGGCGCATCCATGGCGGCAATGGTGTCCTTCCCTCCCCAGAGGTATCACTACTTTTTAGTGCTGGACTTTGAGGCCACGTGTGACAAGCCACAGATTCATCCTCAGGTAACTGTTGCATCCTTGCTTTAGAAAAGGTGGGGTGGGCAAGGAGGGAGGGGAGGATAGTTTCACTTCCTGGGACCCAAAGGAGCTTTTTCATTTCTTCCTGTCTTTCAGCTACTCATTTAGAGTTCCTGTCTAGGAAGCAGGACTTGGTTCAGGTATGCTAGTGTAAGGTAGACCTGAGAAGTCCCTGGGGAGAACTGGGTACATTGTTTCTCTTTGGTCTCAGCTTTTGGGAATCAAAATATTTCCTTCTTTCCCATCTTTCCTTTCTCTATTCTATTCTTTCCTCTATTCTCCTGCTACTGCCACTTGTTCCTTTAAGGTGTACTGTGGTAGCCAGCCTCTAAGATGACCTCAGTGATCCTTATCTCCTGGTATTCATACCCTTGGTAGTTCCCCTCCCGCACTGAATCAAAGATACCCCTGTGTAACTAATAGAAGAGGTACATGTGTGTAGGAACTGAGGCTCTTAGCCAAAATCCAGTGCCCAACTTGCCAGTCATGAGAACAAGCTATCTTAGAAGTGAATCTATAGAAGTGAATCTACTAGCCCCGGTCAGGCCTTCAGATGACTGCAGCCCCAGTGGACATGTGACCTCAACCTTAGGAGAGACTTTGGGCCAGACTAGCCAACTGAGCCACTCTCAGATTTGTGACTCACAGGAACTGTGAGGGATAACAAATGATTATTGATGTTTTAAGACACAAGTTTTGGGATGATTTGTTATGCAGCATTAGATAAACTGACCAAGTACCATTGTTGGTCTGTTGGAAAGGGCAATTTCTTTGCTTGCTTTTTTTCATTAGTCACCAGCTGTGTTCAGAGACCTTTTACCTTTTAAGGTAATGCTACTAGGAAGCTTGGATTAGCTGCAGGTAATATTGAAACATGTGGTGTTTGCTTTTGAGGGAATAACGTATGGAGGGGGTGCTGATGTGGCAGTTCATTGTAGTGTTGATACATTGAATATGCCTGGCTCTAGGATTGTAACTGTTCCCTACAGGGTTAGGTTATAGAGTGTGTGATTTTGGGATACACACACATGTTGCTCTGGGAATAGCTTTCAACAGTAAGGAGGAGGGAAAGAAGGGGACCTCAGCATTGGGCGCTTGGGAGGTAGGGAGGAGTGTGGTCTATTCAAAGATAAGCAAGTTCGTTTGTTGTGGTTGGTTTTTCTGTCTTTAGAATGGTCGATTATCTTACGTAAGCCAGATACCACAACCTCTTTAGTTCTCCCTTTCTCCTCTTCTCTTTCCCATACTCCCTTAAAATGTTGATTTGCCTTTGGGGCATTGGAATGAAGCCTACTGAGGGCTGGAAACACAGGAGCTGGATAAAGAGAATATCCTAAAGAAAGGTCCCTTGGATGAAAGGGAATGCAGCTTGGGAGCTACTCAAGCCACACTAACTTCCTTCACCTCTTGCTCCTCCCTGTACTGTAGAGTCTTCTTCCCTGCCTCTCCAAACCACTGGAGTTTCTCTGGTGTGGTAGGGGTAGCTGGGTGGTGCGTTGTGGGAATTTTGGTTATGTAGATGGTTAGATTTGGTTATGTAGATTCCCAGCCTTCCCAGGTTGGAAATCAGGGATCTGAATCTTAATATGTCATACTTATTTCTTCTACTCAGTGGTATAGGTTTCAGTCACTGAGTAAGTCCTGGTGGGACATGAGACTGAAATCTAACACATCTCTGTCACGTATGATTCAACCCTCTTCTGATCACTCATAACTGCTTGGCACCTCCATTATGGCATTTAGTGCTTTCTGGCATATGCTTATGTATGTGTATTTTCTTACCTTTTCAGTTAGATTATAAGCTCAGATAATTATGTAGCTCTGTTTTCTTGTCCTGCAGAGGGTCCTGCCGATATTCCTGAAGGTGAAGCCTGAATCATGTGTCAGTTTGATCTGTCAGTGTCACCTTTCATCTCTCTTTCAAGGGCATTATTTTTGCTTATTTATTTATTTATTTATCACAGTGCTGAAGACATGATGCAGTACAGATTGAAACAGCTTGTGTCACCAACTTCCTTCCCAGACTTAGGCACCAAGACCCTCCAGACCCAGGCTGAGTTAGGGCTTCACATTGTTTACCAGGATCTGGGCCTGATTAAAGATTATCTCCAGAATCAATGAACCCTGATGATGTGATTCCAAGGGCACTTAAGGAATTGGTTGCCCTGGTTCATTATTAGCAAAGCATTAGCTGTTGCTTTAGACAACTCGGGAAGAAGCATTTGCTGTCTTGCTTATCTTTAAGAGGGGAATACGAATGATCTTGGAAATTATAGACCCGTTAGTTTACTGTGATTCCAGAAAAGATACTTGACCTGATCGTCAGATAATCAATCAACAAACAGCTAGAAGAGCGTGGGGCACTGAGTAATAACTTACATGGGTTTGTGAAGAAGAGCAAATCCTGTCAGATCAATCTAACTTCTTGCTGTGACATAGTGATGGATTTGAGTGGATCTAGGGCAAGTGATAAATGTAATGCATCTTGACTTCATTAAACCTCTACAATGCTGTGATCAACAGTTGGGAAAGTGAGTTTGGGGCCAGTCATCTGTGTTGAACTACCCATCAGACCACCTTCAGGAAAGGGATGGCAGATTGAGACTTGTTAGTAGCAACTTAAAAATCTCCTTTTTTTATGGGAGAGCTTTTTTTGAGGTTTGCAGATAGCAGGATCCTGATGGGATTCAAAGAAAGCTAAGAAGATGGTTTGGAAAAGTTCTCAGTCCTAGATAGAATAATATCCTTCTATTGAGATCAACATGGGTCAGGTTCTCATTAGAGCCTCTGTGCTGTTTAGGTCAACCAGGGAAGTGGAGAAATTGGAAAAGTTCAGGATAAGACCAAAAGTCATTAGAGGCGCAAAAATAGAACTTAGAAAGGAAACTGAATATAGTTTTGGTGATGATTTCTTGTCCAGACTAAATAAATTCATCATGTGAAGAGTAGGTATTCCAAGGAATATGATAACAACTTGCTCTTGATTTTATTTTATTTTATTTATTTATTTATTTTTTTGAGACGGAGTTTCGCTCTTGTTACCCAGGCTGGAGTGCAATGGCGCGATCTCGGCTCACCGCAACCTCCACCTCCTGGGTTCAAGCAATTCTCTTGCCTTAGCCTCCCGAGTAGCTGGGACTACAGGCACGTGCCACCATGCCCAGCTAATTTTGTATTTTTAGTAGAGACGGGGTTTCACCATGTTGACCAGGATGGTCTCGATCTCTTGACCTCGTGATCCACCCGCCTCGGCCTCCCAAAGTGCTGGGATTACAGGCGTGAGCCACCGTGCCCGGCTGCTCTTGATTTTAATAAGGACAAAAAAGAAAGAAGTTTAAATGGAAGCAGGAAAGGTTGAGATTTGGGGTGAGAATGAACTGCCAGAAGAGACAGCAAGAGGACCGGAATAAGGTATACACCTTAGATCAGCCTTCCTTGGTGCTCTCTCAGAACGGCTTGGTGGCTGTCCATTTGACAGAGATTCTTTGATTCTTTATGAGTAAGATCTGTATGCCTCCTGGGAGTAGGGCTGGAGACAGGGTCTTGTTCTGTTGCTCAGGCTGGAGTGCAGTGGCGTGATCACGGCTCACTGCAGCCTCAACCTTGAGCCTCAACCTCCTGGGCTCAAGTGACCCTTCCGTCCTAGCCTACCAAGTGGTTTGGACTATTGGTATGCTCCATCATGCCTGGCTAATTTTCTGTTTATTTTTTGTAATGATGGGGTCTTGCTATGTTACCCAGGCTGGTTTCAAACTCCCGGGTTCAAGTGATACTTCTGCCTTGGCTCCCACAGTACTTTGATTATAGGTGTGAGCCACCACAGCCAGCAGGAACTTTTAATACTCAAGACCCTGCATGGTACACTTGTTTTTATGAGAGTGTGTCATACCGCTTGAGTGTATAAGAGACAGAAACAGTTTTGGGCCATGACCTATTTGGAGGCTTAATGTGGGGCTCTTTTATCTGTCTTTGATTTTCAGAAGTCCCTGAGTGAGCTGAGTCAGCTTACTGGTACTATCCTTAAGGAATGCCATCATGAAAAACTAACAGGTGTAAGCTCTTTTGTACTTCGGTGAGTAACAGTATTGGTTATAAACATGGTAAAACATGGTATTTTCCATTTGTCATCAGTTTTGCTGTTTATTTTTTTACTTTGTTCAGCTAGGTGAAACTGGAGTGGTTGGCTTGCCAGTAATAGGCTTTGGTGTTCTGGTTTTTGCACTCATTTGTATTACATGTTTTGATTCAGATTAGCATGATAGGTATTGGTTGAATAGGAGACTGCTTTTCATTTGAAAACTTTTTTTTTCACTTAAATGTTAATTTAGGTGGTTTAAAATGTTTTAGAGGGCCTAAATTTTAGGAATGCACCTCCTTTCTTGTTTTAGGAATTGTTTCCTAACATAGAAGTAGATTTTTGTCTGGTTTAGGAGAATTGTGCCTCCTTTGTCCTCACTAGCAGGAGTTCACATTGCTCATTTTGGTGTGGATGTGTACCGAATGATGGTTGTTGTGACCCTGAGGCCCAGAGAGCAGCCTGAAAGCTTTGGTGGGATCTTTAATTGTGCAGCTTTAACCTTGGGGCAAGTTCTCTCACCACCTCAGTGTTCAGAAGAGACCAAAGCAAATGTAAGTGAGGAAAATGAGGTATAGGCCACAGCATGTTGGGAGGAGGAGGTAACCTCAGCTGTCTGGATGGCCAGGGAGAGAGGGGGCGGCCCAGCTCTCCCCATCTGAGGCGCTGCCATCCTGGCGGCTGCCCACATTCCTCCCTGAGTGCTCTGGCTTCTGGGTAGTCTTTTTCTCTCTGCTTTGCAGCAACCCTACTGACTGTTTGCCTTCTCATCTGTATTCAAGTGGCCATAACTTTGGAGAAAAATGACCTTTGGGGATGAGGTTTCTAGTGTTTGGTCTTTGTCCACAGAGGCATTTTTTTTCTTTTTATGGAAACCTTGAACAGAGTCCATCTGCATTTTGAGTTAGAACTATAAGTAAAGGAGTTTCTTGTTTCTAGAGGATTGTTCAGATGCTGGGTTATTTTTGAAGGGTAGATGGGGAGGGTTAATGGTGACAGAGAAGAGCTGATATAGAAGAGAGGCATTTGAAGGGTTTTAGTGTGACCTAGAGCTGCCACATTGTTACTGTTCTTTTGTGAAAGAGACATTTTGGAAAACTTTAAAGGAAATTGGTTAAGATCCGTATAAAGCAAACTATATTGATTCCTTTCTCCTTCTTCAAGGCTGAAAGGCAGGAATCCTCTTAACCTCACATGCAGCCTCCCTGCCCTGCCCCACATGTTGTTCTTTGCTCCACGTTTAGCTTCTTTCCTTCTCTCTGTTCTTGGTTTCTGCCGTGACTCAGTGAGCAGAAAAGCAATTCCCTGGAGAAGGAACCCACCCTTCTCTTCCCATTCGCTTGTCCTGGTTGCAGCTCCTCCAAGTGGGGGAGATGGGGCCTAGGCCTTTTCCCTGGAGAGCCTAATCCTTAGATTGTGGTCCCTCTGCCTGTGGCCCCGTCAGCATGCACTTTTTTCTGTACAGACAGGCGAAGGCGCTGATGGTATTCTTCTAAACTGGGAAATGAAATGCAAAACCGACGTTAATGTTACATTATGGTTGAGATTAAATGCACCAAAATCAGGAAATTCAAAGTTATGCTTCCCACAGCAACTATAACTCAGCCTCATCTGGCGTGTGTAGTATTTTGTGTTAGTGTGGATGGTGTTATATGTTAAGACATTAAAGTTAACACCATAAGCAGAGCACAAAATGCTTGAAGGGGCTGAATTATGATGACTGTGTGAGCCGTAAGTGTTCTTGCACAGGCTCCCAACTCTGGAATAATTTTTCCCCTGCCCATCAGAGCAATTATTGCCTTTCTTTTTAGTTATATCTCTACTTTAACACATCTCTTCTTTCAGGGTCACTGTAAATGAATTCCTCTATTGATGGCCAGTGATGGTTGTAGGAATGGGGTGGCCCACTAGCCCCCTTTGTCTTTTTTGTTGCTGCCTCCGTAAATGTGGTACTTGCCCCTCCTCCTCCCAAAGCCATCTTCCTCCACAGGCTGCTGTTTCTTGGTGGTCCCTCATAAGTATGGGTCTCCCCCTGGCTCCCACTATGGCTTCTCACTAGCGCTCTCAGAATGGGAACAAGCGTTTGCTGTGTCCGAGTCTTGGCCGTATTGCAACTTCACATGAAAGCCGAAGGGCCTGTCTTTATTTGGAGCAGACATAGCAATGTAGAAGTAAAATATACATCTCGGAGAATGGAGCACTGATGCATGGTGGTGCTACCTTGTGTGTTTGGCATAGCAGAAGCAGGATGGAAGGGGTTTATTTGCTCTATTCAGACTGCTTCTCCACCTTCCCCAGGGCTTATACCTTTAAGCTGCCATGGTGTGTAGTAGGCTGTGGAGTTGCCTGGGGGTGGGGTCAGGAACTTTCCTTGGGGAACACTGGTCACTGGTAACAAAATCACCACATAATTTAGTGCAAATCAGAAAACATCCCCCCTAGCCTCTTATTATCCTGGTGGCCTCCCCAGGGCTGAGACAGCTGTTGGAATGCAGATTTTTTTAGGCACTGGGCTAAGGCTGGTGGTGGGGAAGAGCTCTAAAGAATAGGGCCATTGATAAATGGTGAGTGAAATCAGGAACTGTAAAATAACAGTGACACTGAGCTGCCTTTTAAAATATTTGTTGGACATGACAAAACCAACTAAGTCAGCAAAGAATTGGAGAAGACCTCATTATAACCACCTTAGAGGCAATGAAAAGGCTTCTTTTTACTCTTTGGATTGTATCTTAAAGCTCTATGTTAGGCCGGGCGCGGTGGCTCACACCTGTAATCCCAGCACTTTGGGAGGCCGAGGCGGGTGGATCACGAGGTCAAGAGATCGAGACCATCCTGGTCAACATGGTGAAACCCCGTCTCTACTAAAAATACAAAAATTAGCCAGGCATGGTGGCACGTGCCTGTAGTCCCAGCTACTCGGGAGGCTGAGGCAGGAGAATTGCTTGAACCCAGGAGGCAGAGGTTGCGGTAAGCTGAGATCGCGCCATTGCACTCCAGCCTGGGTAACAAGAGCGAAACTCTGTCTCAAGAAAGAAAAAAAAAAAAAAAAAAGCTCTATGTTAGATGTTGGGGGTATAAAGAGAAGTAAGGAATGGTCCCTACCCTCAGGGAGCTCATAGTCAAGGAGGGCATACATATGTGTAACAACCATTTGGCTGTGTGATAACCACCATGACACGGGTAAGTACTTGGTACAGTGGGGGCACAAAGGATAGGAATGATCAACCCTGCTCACAGTGTGGGGGAGGGCTGCATAGTTTCATGTTATAAGAAATTCGGGAGACCAGAGAGAGCCAAGTGGGCCTGAGGCCATTCAGAAATATTATAGCAGGAAGAGAAGGGGTTCACAGAGTAAGCCAGAATGAAATGACCTACATCTGAAAAAACTGACCTTGATTGCAGGGTTGTGTGTGGAAATGTTGAAAATGAGATAGAAGAAGAATAAAGACTTTGAAGCTGACAACTATTTCACTGTTCAGTTAGTTCGATTATCTATATCAGTTTTACCCATTTCTCACATTTGAGCTAGAGGGTCTTATTGGAATGCTGTAAGTGGAAGTGCAATGGCTAGAAGAAGCTTAAGATCATTTTACCCAATAAAGTGTGGGTCAAAGGGTGAGGGCAAAAGTGGAAATGGTGTGAGCTAAGGCTCTGAGGCATTGCCCGGGAGGCTAATCTGATACCTCAGCATAGCATTTGGGTGGGCTGCTGGGTCTCTAGGGAGAGTCAAAGGCTGGAGAATGACATGACGCTCCCCTTCACCTTCTTCCTGCTTAAAAAAAATACTGGGAATTTGGATCTGGATCTGCTAGGACCCACCTTCAAATCAGAGAGGTTTAGACCCTTCAAAGAGATAAACAGCTGGCCGTCATTGAGATTAGTGTGAAAGGAATGACTGATGAAGAGGCAGAAGGGTCTGGGTAATGTGGAGATTGGTGGGAGCAGAAGGGACTGGTGGGCATGGGGGTGGAGGCTGAACTTCCTCTGAGCATTGGCAGCAGGTACAGCCACAGAAAGCAAGCCAGCAGGTCGGACAGCGGGGACAGTGGGGAAAGTGAAATCCAAAGGAGTGTTTAGGTTAAGTCCTTAGGCTTCACTTCTCCCTCCTCCATCCTGCCTTGCTTTTCCTCTCCCCTCTTGGTTACATTTCTTTTGTAGACTGATTTCCATTGTTTGTCATGAGGAAACTGATACCAGGGGATCTTTTCTCCATCTCTGTGTCTTATTGGGAAAAAAGGATCTTGCATCATTTTGATTAAGATGCCATTGGGATGATTATTTTTTATCCTCTTACCCTGGGTGTTCACACTACTTAAAAAAAACCCACAGCCTTACATTTATGTGATGAGTTTTGAGCTCTGGCTGTAAAAATTGAGCCATAGCCTAAAAGCCTGAAATAAGAGTGTACCCACATTAACACCAGCCCCCCCAAGGGGGCTGCAGCAGAAGGGTGAACAGGCTGGCTCAGGCAGAAGGGTGTTTATATGTATTGATGCTACCATGGACAAAACCCTGTTAGGTGTTGGGAGAGTCAGAAAGGAGGTAAATCAGAAAGGAGAAATCTGGAGGGAGAGACAAATACCAGGGCAGCTTTTATTTGGATGTAAGGGTGCATTGGGATAGGCTGCTGTTTTGGTCCTGTTCCTGTATATAGTTGTCTAGTAAGGAAATCTGGAAGGTCTGTGAGCGGCAAAACAGATCTGATACACAGGTGGCTCTGCTTCTGCTGAAGGGCTGTGGTCAGTTTCTAGTCCTGGAAGGGCATTCCAGCCAAGGGCTGATCTGAGGGTTAGGTGCTGGCAGAGGCACTTACTTGGAGATGCCCATGTTGCTGAAAGTAAAGGAGTGTTCATACTGTAGGATGAGGGTGCAGCTGGGGAGCCAGAAAAGGAAATTTGAATGTGCTACTGAGTGGAAAAGAAGAAACAGAAATAGATATTGTAAGCCAGAGTTCATGGGAATGGAAAGGAAGTTGTTCCAAAAGGTTAAAAATGTGTGTTGGGAGACTGGTCTGGTTGCAGTACTTGAGAGAGATGCTAGTGGGTTGGACTAGGATGTTGGTTGATTGGTGATGGTGAGAATGGAGAGAAGTTATATGTTGTAACCCTTAGGTGTGCTGGGAAAGAAACAAGCTTGAGGACCATGTTCTTATGTAGCTCACAACTCTTTTGGATACTGGTGGGCTACTGAGGAGTCAGTGGTATTAAGAGGTTTGTTAAGGAGTGGCACATGGAATCTGTAGTTGTTGTAAATGGGGTTCTCTGAGTGGAAGATCCATATCAGGGAGAACATAGGCGGAGCTGTTATAGTTGAGTTCTTTAGTGGTAATGTGGGTAGTTACTCCTCTAGGATCTATTTGATGCATTGTTTGGCTGTTGGCCTAGGGGAGGTAGGTAGTGATGGTTAGGTAGATAGGATGATAACTGGCTAGAAAGCTTGGAACCTTGGTCTCTAAAAGTGTGATAAAAGTGAGAGCCATGATTTGAGATTGCATTGTCTGGAAATGGAGTCCAGGGACTGTGTCTGCATTGTTCACAGCACTAGCAGCATTTAAAAGGCCAGCTGATCATGGAAAGGGATTGATAAGTTACAGTTAGAAAGGTAGGGCTGATGAATGGGTTGAAACATGGCCTTTTGATCAGGTCTGCTTTCCCTGGAAATGTAATATGACCAGAGAAACAATGTCAGGGGCAGACCTGAAAGGAAGTTCATGGTTGATGGTGTTGAATGTGGTGGCTGGTGACGTTGGCAAGGAGTCCCCAAGTTGGTACCTTAGGATATGCAGGAATTTTGTGATCCTGCTCCAAATTTGAAGCCAGGGTTAGAGAGGCCTTTCTCAGGACCAGAGGCAGTTAGATAGACCAGATAAGCTTCTGGCTTGTGTCTGTAATGAGCAGTCTTCTCACCTGGTTAGAGGAAGGTGTTTTCTAGAGTGCTAAGATAATAGTGTGCTGAGCACTCTGGGGGTAGCTGATGCCCTGGTCTTGACAGTATTCCTGAAGGAAGCAGGCACTGCCATGACAAGAAGACTTTTTGCTAGCTCCCTAACAGAGATGTGCCAGTCTACTCTATGAAGTTGTGGGATGTGACAGGCCTGTTTTGCTGCCCTAGCTCTTGGCAGCAAGGAGGATGAAATGTCTGGCAGCAAGAGCTAGGGATGGTTAGCAGACTTAGAGGGCTTGACTCGGGTGCTTAAAAGTGAGCTGAGTAAGGGTTTGCTCTGAGAGGGGAACTGAGTGCCTTGGGCTCTGATTCTCACTTGGTCAGTACCTCAGCAGTAAGGAGTTAGTCACGTAGATGTTCGAGACTACACCTTTGCTATTTAAATTGTGATCTGAGAACCAGCAGCATCCTCATCACCTGGGAGCTTGTTAGAAATGCAGAATATCAGGCATGCCCACTCCAGAGCGAAATAGAACCTGCAATCTGACACATTCCTCAGGTCATTGGAAGTCTGAGAAACATTGCTGTAGTCTGGACCAGTGGTTCTTAAACTTCATACTTCAGTGAGCATTGGAGTCACCTGGAGGAGGACTGTTAAAACCAAGGTTGCCGGCCCCACTCATAGGGCTTCTGATTCCAAAAGGCTAGGGTGGAGGCCAGAAATGTGCATTTCTAACAAATTCCCAAGTGATGGGGTGCTGCCTGTGAGGGACTGTGCTTTGACAACAGCTGACCCTCTTAGCTTTCTCATCTGTAAAACGGGGGAGTAATTCCTGCCTGCTTACAGAGATGTGTGGTCGTATGGGGACAGTGTGTAAGAAATGTGTTCACTGCATTGTGGGGGTATATCAGTCTGTGTATTGCTTGCTTACTAGTCAGTGAATTTTTAAAAATCTATTGTCATGCCAGCACAATTGTTTACCTTCCTGGCTGCTGGCCATCACTTGTGGGCAGAGAACAGGGAATCTATGAACCACCCCAGGGGCATGCAGTGTTTTGTGAAGAGAGCAGCAGTCCCTGGGGCTGTGGATGGGGATTACTGAGCAAGCCCTCCTGTAGCCCAGCCAGCTTCCCTGGGCTCCTGGCCAAGTTGTCTGACCAGAATTCTCAGTCTGCTTGAGTGGGCCTGGTCTTGTCTTGATCACCTGTTACCATCATTTCTTCACCCTCAGCTAGTGTATCTTTAGGGCAATATTCAGATTGGTTTGAAAACTGGTCTTTGTTGACCAAGCCTCTGATTCATCTTGTGATCCTGAGCAAGACACTTGCCTTTCCTCCACTTTATTGGGTGACTGATGGAACAGGCCTTGGCTGCATGTGCTCAAGTCCCAGAATGTGAACTCTGGACCTCCAAAGTGAGGGGAGCTGAGGTAGAGGCTGTTCTGATGAGAATCAGTAGAGCAGAGTGGTAAAAAGCATAGACTCCAAAACTGGACTGTCTCAATTTGAGTCTTGACTACCTGCTGGTACTATGACCTTGGTCAAGTTACTTGGACTCTTTTTGTCTCAGTTGCCTTATTGGCAACGTGGGGTTAATAATAGTACCAGTCTTATAGGTCTGATGGGAGGATAAACTGAATTAACATATTAAGTGATCAAAACAGTGCTTGATATGTGATGGCTATAGGTATTAGCTCTTGTTAGTAGAATTAGTGCTAGTATTATTCTGATCCACAACTTCATCGTAAGCTGTTGGAGAACGGCGGGTGACTGAGAGGCAGGCCCTTCTTCTCTGGAAGCACAGAGGAAACCTTCAGGCCCTCTTATCAACATGTTGATAGAGCCAGGGTACTATCAAGAGAGATTTTTTTGGGCTTGGCACCCTTCCACTTCCAGGCCCTTCCTTAGTGATGCCTCCAGGGGACCTCTGTAGCACATAGCCTGAGATTTGCTTAAATTAATTTCATGACAAATGTATGTATACAGGTAGCTACAAAGAAATCATTTGGTTGTTTGGTACCCTGAAGGGTTAGCTTCACAGAGGCCACTAATATCTGAAGTTATTTACAATTGAGTATGTAAAAATGTTTGAACTGTGACTGTTTCTGAGTCATGTACATATAGAGGTAGACGCAAGTGTACATACCTCGGGTGAGGATGTGGCTTCTAAGACTTGGTCTCCTTCATTTATTGGTATTATGTTTTTTTTTTTGAAAAAATTCAGATTTCAATAAAAGTAAATTATAATTCACTCTGAGCCTATACCCCCTTTGAATAAAGAATAGCGGTATCTATTTTCAGCCTTTCTACATTTTAATTGCTTTGGGGTCTATGGAAATGGGTAGAGGGGGACATGTAGGTGAAAAATCAGCCTTTTAAAGCTCCAGTTTTTTACCCTTCCTTGTCCTGAAACTTCGAGCATCAGCTCTCATCTGTCAAAGTGTAAATCAGCAATTAAAACCCAAACAGCCAAATGCCAAAGATGACCCGAAGCACAAAGCAACTGACAAACAAGTCCGGACAAATCGACGGGTAATTTATAAGCTTTGCCCTAAAATCTAATTATTTGGCAATTCGAATTTGCAGCCAGCCAGGGCTTGGCAATAAATTTAACCCGCCATAAATTATTTAGGAGCAGACCGTGGTGTAAATCAAAACCACGAGTGTTTGTTTAAGAAATAAGCTCCTTGTGCATAAAATGTCTTTTCTTTTCCCCCAAGGGAGAAACTGTTAAGCAAACCATACCCCATTGCCCAGTGTAGCCCTCGCTTCTCCCATCCAACTTCCCCTCTTCCCTCTGGCCAGGAGGCTTCTTGATCCTTGGAGAAAGGGCCCATCTTTGCATGAGACTTTTATCCAAAACTAAATATTTGGGTAAAACCCACATGTTGCCAGGGACTGCATTTTCTGCCTTGTGGTGTGTGTTGCTTTTAGATTTTATCAAATCTTTTAGTGCAGGGACACACACTTTTTGGATTTTTCTTCAGAGGGTTGAAGGAATAGATTAGTTGTTATGAAGGAAAGCCAGCTCCTTCTTCCTAGATTGAGAGAGGAAAGCCATGAAAAACGATCTGCTCATTCCTTTATTTCAGATAGGACATAGAAACATCAGCTCAGGCAGAGGAGAATCTATGCTTATGAAAAAGGGGTTAGAAAGCTACACTATTAAACCATGTGGACCAGGCACAGTGGCTCTGGCCTGTAATTCCAGCACTTTGGGAGGCCAAGGTGGATGGATCTCTTGAGGCCAGGAGTTTGAGACCAGCCTGGCCAACAGGGCAAAACCCCGTCTTTAGTAAAAACACAAAAATTATCTGGTTGTGGTAATCCCAGCTACTTGGGAGGCCGAGGCATGAGAATCTCTTGAACCTGGGAGGCGGAGGTTGCAGTAGCCGAGATTGTGCCACCATACTCTAGCCTGGGCGACAGAGGGAGACCTGATCTCAAAAAACAATGAAAAGAATATGTAAACCCTCAGTCCCATTTTGATGAATTCCAGCAGTCTAACCTAAGTCCCTTCTGTTTAAATCCTCTTGTTGTTGTTGTTCTGTCTTCAAATATATTTTTGTTGCTGCAGACACTTTAGTTGAAGGGATTTTGAATACCCCAAAAGCAACTTACACATTTGTTTCTTGTAATCTACTGATGGTGATGTGAAATTTCATTTGAAAGGGTGAAGTTGAAGTTTGGTCCTCAGTTTATGAAGGAAATCACTGGGGGTTCCTAGCTGAGCAATTAGAAAGCAGCTAGGTTTAAAACCTCTGTTCTAACCCACTTTAAAAGGTAGATGAATATTTGTTTGGTGCTTCGTTTTTATTTGTCTTCTCTCCCCTCAAAAACAAACAAAAGATTTGCAGGGACAATATTGAGGGAGAAGGTAGGTACATTGGAACCTTGGATATTTGAAAAATCCAAATTCTGAGGCTTTCGTTCTTAATTGTTAAGTTATGGCCAGTTTTCATCCACCATTGGCAGATAGCCCAGTGCTGTAGGTAGTTTTTTGAGTGTAATGTCTCAGTGTTAGCATTGAAAGTCCCATGTTTCAGGAAACGCTTGGTCCTGGTCAACAAGACAGTTGATTACCCTGGGTAGGACTGGGATTTGGTGGTTTGTAGTGGTTCAGGGAGAAAACCACTTAGAGATAAGAGTAGATCTAGTAGAAAGTGCTTCAAACTGTTAAATGTCTGGGTTTGAATCCTAGCTGTACCAGTAACCTTCTTTGACATCTTAGATCATTTCTCCTCTCTGATCCTGTGGAGAATTCTGTGTCTTCCAGTATAGCCAGGCCCTTGGCTTGTCTCCTCCACTTAGCAGCCCTTTCATATGTTTACCCTACAGAATTTGAGAGAGTGAAGCTTGTGTGCCAGCATAGGAATTAGTGTTGGAGATCACACTGAAGGTGCACGGTTCCTGCCTTCCCTGATGCCATCTGTGCCATCTGTGTTACTGCAGCCATGGTGGAGGCTTTTCAGTAGCAAACCTCTAAAACTTTTCTCCCTGGATAGTCCACATTCATTGCTCTTAAAATTTGAGAACCAGATCTTTCTTGACCCTTCAGATTTTGAAAGCTGCTAGTCCTACTCTTTTTAGGTCTCGTTCTCATTTTCTCCTTTTGGAGCCCCAGCTCTGTCCCTCACAAGCAGTATAACTGTGAGCAAGTAACTTAACATCTTTGGGCCTTAGTTTATTTGTGACAAAGGGATGACAGTGATTCCCACCTCATGAGTTAGCAGGATTAAATGAAATCATTCCTATTAGCACAGTATCTGCCACTTAGTAAACAATAATAAATGGAAGGAATAAAATGATTGCCTTTTCCATGTGTCTTGGAGAGCATTGGAGGCCAGCTCCTCTTCACTCTGCCCAGACTTGAGCATCTCACAGAGAGGAGCCACCTTTCATGGTATTCATCTCTGTGTCTACAGCCGGTCCCTGCTTGGTGAATAGTAGATGCTTAATAGTATTGATTTATGACCTGATGGTGATGGTGATGGTGATGATGATGTGACCTATCTTCCAGGATTAAGGGGGGCAAAATAAGAAAATGTCTGTGAGGCTGGGTGCAGTGGCTCACAGTTGTAATCCCAGCACTTTGGGAGGTCAAGGCAGGTAGATCACCTGAGGTCGGGAGTTCGAGACCAGCCTGACCAACATAGAGAAACCCCATGTCTACTAAAAATACAAAGTTAGCCGGGCATGGTCGTGCACACCCGTAATCCCAGCTACTCAGGAGGCTAAGGCAGGAGAATCGCTTGAACCTGGGAGACGGAGGTTGCAGTGAACTGAGATCGTGCCACACTTCAGCCTGGAGAACAAGAGCAAAACTCTGTCTCGAAAAAAAAAAAAAAAAAGAATGTGTGAAACCACACTTTCGTAAATGGAAAAACATAACACTGTGTATGTCCCTCCACTAAGATATTTATCACAGTGTACTGTTGTTTATTTGTTTGCCTGTCTTTTTCATTCATAGTCCATGCACTTCTCCAAAGTGGAGACTGCATCTTATCTCTAGTCCTTCTCGAGCCCGTGTCTGATATCCTACACAATATCAGGCATACCTTTGTATGCCATTTGCATCCAGGTAGTTTAATTGGATGCAAATGGCATACAAAGGCAAAAAATTGTAAAGCTATTATTAGGGTAGAGAAAGAGGGTTGGTAAATACAAACTGGCCCTTCCTTCCTTCCTGGTGCTACTTTTATACTAAACTGTTTCTAAAATAAACCTCTTCTTAGGGGAATGATGAAATTGGATGAGAGAAAAGGTGAGGGTCAGGAATAACAGTTTCATTATCTGAGCAACTGGACATAGAGGCTGGCACTTGGGCACATGGTCACAAATCTTTGTGGCATTAATCTTTGAATTAATGCCACCAGACTGTAGTGTTGGAGTTCCATTTCTGATCATTATCAGCTAAAAATCATCAAAGTGTTTGTCATGCTGCAGGTGCCCTGGCTGTAGAGTTGTGCCAACTTGGTGCAGATTGGGGCACTTCTCCTGTTACTGGGTTGTTTGGGTCAGTATTTTGAGGTTCTGGGATCGCTGGGCAATATGGGAAGGTAAGAAGTATCTAAGTGAGGTCCTTGCTGCTCTGACTTCTCGGAGAGTCTTTTCCTAGAAGCCTCTCTTTTACATCTTCAGTGGCTCAAGTGAATATGCTGATGTGCAGGCTCATTGTTACAACAGCTCCTCATGTTGTGGAGGAACAGCCCCTGCAAAGTCATGTTTTGAGACTGACCCTTGAAAGCACCTCTTCTTGATCTTGAGGAGAATGCTTGGCTGATGAGCTAGCATTATCAGAGATATGTTTATAATAGGCCCAATCTAAAAACAAGAAAAAAAAAAAATAGGCCCAATCTGATATGTCCTGGGCCTTGAGTCTGGGCCCTCTAGGAATTTCAGGGGCCTATCCCCCTCCTTTTTTTTTTTTTTTTTTTTTGGCATAGATCCGAGTCTGGCTTGTTCTTCCTCTCTGGGAGCATGACACTGAATTTCAGCACTTAGTTGGCCCCATTTCCCTCTGGGTGAGGAAGCTAGCATCAGGAAAGTTTGAATACTGAGCTGCAGTATTTGCTGTTATTTGCTGCAGTGGGGAAACGCAAAGGCCAAGTTTCCAGAGAGTCTGCTGGGGATGCTGACTTGGTGCTGGTCAGCGTGGAAGCTGAAGCACATACTATTTTATAATAAATACTAATGAAATCCTAGATCTATAATAGCATTTCGGATATCTAAAACAAACCATGTGCTTGTAAAAAAGTGGAAAGAGATCAACTTTAAACCATAAATTCTTGGTAATAGAGGGTTTTTTCTATTTATGTTTGATAGATATTTTTATTTCCAGAGGAATGTCAACTCCTAATTTCATAATGTATCATGGGCTTAAGAAAATTGAATTTAATAAAAAGCCAAAGATGAATGGCATCCTTAAAGGTCCCAACACTTGTCTTTATTAGCAGGACAAACTGTAGGTCTCCAAACACTGCTGCTCTCCAAATGAAAGTTTAAATGAAAAGTACAGTTGTGTCACAGGTTAAATTTCATTGTGGGCCCAGCTAACATTGTTAGTGAGGAGCTGGCTATATTTGTTTCCTTAGACACCAGGGCAGCCAAACTCACCAGGCTATAGAGCTCTTTCTGTTGGGGAAGTGTTTCTTCTACTTAGGGGGAGAGGAAGGACACATCAGAAAATCAAGAGTCAGATGGGCCTGACTCACGGGCCACACCTCAGAGTTGGGTTTTGGAAATTGTGGATACCTGATTTTGCAGGGGGACCAATGTGTATTTTTTTGATGTGTGTTCAATTTTGTTATTCAGTACCAAAAGCCCCATTTACTCTGTATGTAATGGTTCATGGGGAACAGAAGCCCCAGGGAATTGGGAAATGAGTGTTCCCCTCTCTTCACATTGGGAGGAGAGGTATCACCTGGTCTAAGCAGCAGCCTGGGCCTCCCCTCTCTCCCCTCTGCCTCAGCCTTGCAGCCATTTTGCCATTTCTACCTCTGGTAATAAGCTCCTGTCAGCTTCCTCATCTTTGGAGGTCAGCCCACGGAAACAAGGCAACCAGAATCTTTGAATCTCTCTGGCATGAAATCTGACTGACTTGATTTGGTTTTCAGTCCTGCTGTTTTGTATTGGATTGAAGTAGATGCTTTAAAAACAAGCCCAATATTAGTAGGTATGTTTTGTGGGGAGGATACCTGGCTTTCTTGGGACATCAAGGAGACTGATCATTTCTCCTGTTTTCCTACCCATTCATTTCCTAAGTGCAGTCAGGTGTCATCAGTTTCGTATTGCTTCTCCAGGCTGTCTCTGGAGAGAACCAGTTTACCGTGATTTTAATGATACTGGAAAGGTCTTCTCGGGAATGAAGGACTTGCAGAAGGGATGCTGCTGGAGCTGACTATTGGGGCCACTGAATGGGCAGAGTCCCCTTTCTTTTTCTGCAGTGGAGGCCCTTTCCACATGCTAATTTTACACAGAGAATTTTGCTTTTATTTATTTATTTTTTATTATTTCCTATTTGTCTCCTCCAGATGTTTTCAGGGCAGTTTTTTTTGTGTGTTGTAAACTAATTCCATTCATGTTTTAAAAATTTATGAAAGCGCTAATAAAAATGTCAAAGTGGTAAAAATGTTAGCTTTTCCTCTGCTTTGATTAAATTTTGCAAACTGTTTTTGAATATTAAAAAGCAATAATTTTTTTTATTCTCTCTCCTTGCTTTCCCTCTTCTCCCTGGTATGCATGTGCTCTCTCCTGGCCTCTCCCCACTCTGGTGTGTTCCTCCCTTCCCAGGAGCGATGTATGAGGCGTGCTGCACAGCCAGCGTTCTGCAAGCCTGTTTGCACACCAGGACCTTGGTGCTGTGCATCTCTATTAAATAGCGGAGACAAATTAATCTTAGAGACACCAAACAAATTGTCACTCCTCCTCCTTCTCTTCCATTATGTTTCAGTGGACTGGGAAGGGCTGGCTAAGCGATTGGGCTGGCGGTGCAGGGCGAGTGTGTACTGCCTGAAAGAAAGGTGGGAGGCGCTAGCTTCTATTACTCTTACTCACTTTTCTCCTTCTCTTGGGGATCCCCTTTGGCTTTATTTTTTACCTTTTTTTTTTTTTTTTAAATAACTAGTGAAGAAACGTACCAGCTCGGTTCAAACTTCATACAAGGTAATATATGCACTGGTCTGATGGCTGGTTGTCTATATGGCAGGAGATCAGACCCATTTCAGGACAGGGGCCTGGGCAAGAGAAAGAAGGGCCTATTCTTAGGGTCTCAAGTGAGCAAGCCTCTGCTAGAGAAACAGTTGGAGAACCTGGGGCAGATGACACCCCTGTCTTCCTTCTCCGTTACCAGAAACAAGGGGATGAGAGCTCTGTCCAGTCCCTGGAACCTATGAGGATATTAGCAGTGGGAGGGTTAGGATTCTAACTGTGCTGGCACTATCTCACTCAGTCTTGGGTTTGGCCTGGCGGGAGCTAATGAACCCACAACACTCATTCTTTCTTGACTTGGAGCTATTGTTGGAAATGGTTGATTACAGTAACTTATTTTTGCTTTTCTGTATCTTTGGCACTCCAGGAAATCATTGAGTTCCCCATTCTGAAGCTAAATGGCCGGACCATGGAGATTGAGTCTACCTTTCACATGTATGTCCAGCCTGTAGTCCATCCACAGCTTACCCCCTTCTGTACAGAGGTAAGGGCCCTGGAAGTGGGCAGCAAGGGCTGCTGGGAGGGGAATTTTGGAATCCTTGGTGCTCTATATAGGCCACTTAGGGAAAGCATGGGGCTTATCAATGCCTAAGGCAAGTATACACTGGACCTAGCAGTTAGGTTTGATAAAGTCTGCCACTCCGCTCAGGCCACTGTTGTGACTGGGGACCCGGGGAGAGCAGTGGCTCAGTCTACCTCTGCTTCCCCAGCATCCCTTCCTGGTGACTGGCACTTGGAGACCAGGAACAGAATGGTACTTCCGGGGTTCAGGTTCTTTCAAGTTCCATTTCCCTTAGGGCCTTGGCAAAAGGTAAAGATTTCAGCCACTTGGAAGGCAAGGTTATGTTCAGGCCTTCTTAGCTTTCTGGCATTGTTACTCTGTCCTCCCATAAAGTGGCCCTGTGTGAAGCATAGGTTGAATTTGCTGGAGATACATCCGTCACCAAGGGAAGAGAAGAGTGATCTGAGCAAAGCATGAGGCCTGGCTGGCCAAGGCTGAAATGTCCTTATCCTAGGTGGGTGCTGTACTCGGCCTCCTTGTCAGCAGGTTAGTATTGATCCCATTTTACAGATTGTGAAACTGGGCCTGAGATTTTGATGCTTGCTGGAGGCTCAAAAGAGCTATTGGCAGCGGGGAGGAGCCCCTGCAAGTTCTGACTCCCAGGACTGTGTGAAGCCTTCTGTGGCTGTTTCCCTGTGACATGTCATGTAATGCACTCAGTGGTGACCCACAGGCTGTGGTGCAATCAGGGGTTCAGAATGTGTAGTAGCAGGGGTGATGAGAATCTTTTAATTAAGAGTCTGGGGTTGAAGTACGTTAGACACTTTGTGCCTACATTTAGAGACCCATCTTCGACATGTGAAGAAGGCACTTTGTGCCTACATGAAATAGGTAGAAAGGGGTTCTCAAGTTATAATCTCCCAAATAATCTCCTTGGTGAGGAGGCTGGGGACAAGCCTGCCTGACCCTGGTGGGAGGGCCCTGTGGGCCCTGAGACTGCCCAGATATGAGGTCTCAAGGTTGCTCCTGAATTCAATGCCAGTGTTTGCCAGCTGACCCAGGTAGGCCTTTTGTTGTAGACATCCATCTGGGAAGGTGCCTTGCCTCTTAAGCCTTTTGTTATTCCAACTAATGATGTTGGGTTCTGAGTCTCTTTTCTCTACTGTGTTTTCCCCTTTCCCCTGTACCACCAGGGGGCGCTAATCTGACTTTTCTGCCCTTTTTGAAAAATCACCATTTTAATGATGATGAAAATTCCCTTTCTTATGGGAAGGGAAGGAAAGACTTCCTTTAGCCAGCCATTTTTCTGAGCCCTCCACTGGCCTGAAAGGCTAATGTCCTCTTGTCCTTGCATAGACAGGCAGGCCCAAATTGTGAAAAGTTTGCTACCTGTTTAGGAATGGTACAGAATTCTGCTGGAGCTGGACCCTGGGCAGGAGTGCATGCTTGAGAGTGTTGGAAGAGGGACTTCATTTAGAGTAAGGCTACTGCTGCTACTTTTTTGTGGGCATAGGAGGAGGGATTGTGAGGCTATGATGAACAGTTTCTTCATTCTGGAAAGCTTCACCCAAGGACGCACATACATAATTTGGAGGGGAGTAGGAGTGGTGATTGGGATCCTTATTATGAAGCCTGTTCTAAAAGTGAAAATGTGGTTGTTCTGTAGGCACTGGGTCTGCCATTTTGTCTCAGGTTTCTGGAGCTTAAAACTCTCCAGGATCTTGTCCCTCCTTTTTTGGCCAGCCTTATATCTCCCTGCTTTATCTCCCACCTAGTTCCCCTCACCCAGATGTTGCAATCTGTCTTTTCACATGATGGTCCTTGCCGGCACAGGGTTCCCACTCTCCTCGCCAACTCCTGCTTGACCTCCAGGATTCTGCTTGGGGTCACTTTCCCTGATCCCCAGATTGAGCTGTGCTTACCCTGACATAGAACTGATCAGATACTTTATGCTATAATTATTTATCTGTCTCTTCACTAGACTATAAGTTCCTTGAGGGCAGAAACTAGACCTGATTCATCTTTGTCCTATCATTAGGGTCTGCTACCAAGTAAACACTTGATATGTGTTCCTTAAATGAATGAATATTTTCAAGGAGTTATTTTCTGTCTCCCCCCAAAACCACTGTACTGCTGACTTGTTATTTTGAGGAAGTAAAGTCTTGTTGGAAAACCTCAGATCATGTAAATACATACCAGATGGAATTGTATCTCCAAGAGGCATAGACACAGAATGGGAGCTGTCATTCTGAGACCTCATCCGACCTGGCAGTTGCTGCCTTTGGGGGTAGGGGTGGAGGTCATTCCAACCAGAGAAAATCTCTCGTTAGTAAGTGTGAGGAACAACCCCAAGCATCCAGATTATACTTAAGTAGTTCTTTTGGCAGGATTTTCTCTCTTGTGCATGAGAAGTTCTTAAGAACCCCAGCCTCTGTGTGTGTGTGTGTGTGTGCACGCCTACACATGCATATGACGTGCACACACATGGGCACATGCTTGTGTGGGAAGAGAAGCAGGCTCAGTGCTGTACAGTAGGAAGAAGGATTCCACTTTGAGTGAGTCCCTAGCACACACAGAGAGACTCTTACCCTTACTGCTTCATATTAGGAATGTGTTAGTACCCTTCTTAAGGTCCTTTCTTAGTTTCAGTTGATAGCCTGGAGACATGGTTCTGACAGAGATGGGATGGGATGTGTTTCATTCCTTCCCAAGCCCTATCCCTGTGACTTCTAGAATCTGCTCCAGCTCATCAAATCTGTCTCTAGCAGCTGGGCTGCTGCACAGTCCCTAACCATGTCTTCTTTTTGTTGTTGTTGTCATGAAAAAAACTAGAGAAATACTCATTTTACTAAATGCCAGTAAAGAGCTTTGTCTTGCACCTGTACTTATAAAGGGTGAGATTTATTGGTCTCTTTGTCTGAGGAGAAAGAGTGGGTCTGATTATCAGATTGCACACCAGAGACAAGTGCTTATTGTAATCAACAAACTGTCTTGGTGTCAGAATACGATTGTGTTGGAGATAAACTGTGAAAGGAGAAAGCGCTAGATGCTGACATGCTATTGGCACTGAGTTTCCTGGGCTGCTTCCTAGAGTTGCTAGTGTTTATGATGAAGCCAGCTCACTCCTGGACAAAGCCCATGTGAGGGTAGGAGATCTCTGTAGCCAGCCATGTTATCAATCAGGGTCAAAAGCCCCTTGCCTTGTGGTTTCTGAGTCTGGAGAAGTGGGAGTTAATCTGTAATCCCTCAGTGAAAGGAGCCACAGAGCACACATTAATTCTTCTTCTCACCTCTCCTGCTTTAAGTGGCTAAGGTCTCTGAGCTCTGTTTAGCCTGTGAGCCCTGGTTCTCAGCTTAATAATACTTGGCTTTGCTCTAGTACCTTTCGTTGTGAGGATGTAAAAGCTTTTTACAAACATGTATTAACCCAAGTGGGACATGGCTTAAACTGTAACATGAAGGATTTAAGTTAGGCCTAAGATAGAACTTCCCAGTATTAATTTGATAAAATTTTCATGTTCCTTCATAACATCTTGTATAAGCCTTACAGGTGTCTTACAGGTGTTGTTAGTATCAGGTACAGGAACTAATTTTCACTAAAAAAAAAAAAAAAAAAGATGGGGTCTCCCTATGTTGCCCAGGCTGTTCTCAAACTCTTGGGCTTAAGCGGTCCTCCTGCCTTAGCTTCCCAAAGTGCTGGGATTGCAGGCAAAGCCACCACACACAGCCCAGAGCTAACTTTAATTTCATCTCTTTTTTGTCCAGTGCCTTGGCAGAGCTGATAAGGGGTGGTCCATCGTTGGAGGGATTAATACAGGGGCCTGAGACCTTCCCTGAGAAGGCTTGTCTAGCTGAGCCAACTGCTCAAGCACCCTGTGTCTCTGGGAGCTAAATGCAAATTCTTGAGGAACTCAGCTGTGAGCCTTGCCTTGCTGGGTCCCAAATGAAAATGACTGTTGTCTGGGAACATGGTGACAAAAGGAGCTGACCTCACTAGGCTCCTCCCAGGTGATGATTCTAGAATCAATGAGCACTAGAATGGAGTTTGTGAAAGCCCCAGGATGATGGAGCTCCATTCCCCCCCGCTCCAGGTGGGAGAAGTGGGCTTAGTTTGCAGTGAGACATCCTGCAGCAGAACACCTGAGCAGCACCCCGATTTTCCATTTTGGTGTAGTGATTTTCTTGCCCCACATCAGTGATTTTACTGGGGCCCAGGGCAGGTGCTTATGGGGTACATAGGTGCTGACCTAAGCCTTACCTCCAGGAACCGAGGGTTCTTGGCAAGGGTGCATTGGTTTCCTGTGTGAGTGAGACTTTCTTGAAGCCCTTGGCATTCAGCTCATCTGAGTGACCCTTGGTGGGAGCCAAAGGAAGGATTGGACCTAATCTTGCCCCCTGAAACTCAGACCAGACACAAGACTAACATTTCAACCCTAGAGCTTCCTAAGAAGTGAGAGTAGCTGTGGTCCCGCTTTTCCAGGATGGTCCTGATCCGAAGCCCCATCTCCAAACTTGAAGATGTATCCAAGCCCCAGGCTTAGCAGGAGAGAAGCTGGGCCAGAATGGGCAGCGGTGGGCCTGTGGGTGTCTGTCACTAATCTGGGGCTGGTATTAAGCCTCCTCCTGACTCTCTTTGGCCCCTTCATGCCCAAGGCAAAACATAGGGCAACTGCCTGCTCAGTTTGTGGCTCTGGAAGGCGTACAGGCTCTGAGTACTAGTTGGGTCTAGGCCTGGGGGGGGCTGCGGAGAACACACATTCCATGAAGGCAGAGTTTTTACATTTTTCTTCACTGCCAGATCCTTGGTTCCTATAATGCAGCCCAGCCCATAGTAGGCTCTCTATGAATAGTTGTTGACTAAATAAAAGGAAGAGTCCTTTGCACTCCAAGATTATTGAAGCTGCTGACCAAGGGCAGTTCCCCACTCCCAGCCCCCCAGCCCTTAGCAGACCATCTTTTCTTCACTTTGACTCAGGCCCTCCCTCTATTGGGCAGTTCTTTGGTCTTCCAAGCAAGGAAAGGGTTTGGAGGTGCCAGCCGGGTGGGCATGCTGTGGGTTAAAGCTTTGCGAAACAACAGTGTAGTTAATCTTTCTAATTTATTTTCCTTTTAGACCATGGGAAGTCTGTAGGCAGCAGCTGTTACCCAATTAAAATACAGATTAATATAAAAACAGTTTCTGGAATATAAAATAGAGTGGCTGTGTGCTTACACTTCCTTAAAATACCACCTAATAATGACTTGATGAACTACAGAAACCCACCTAGAGGAGCTCAGCATTTTTAAAATGAAAATTTCTTCCCTAAAAGGTATATATTACCATTCCATGTAAGTCGCCATGAGAAAATAACCTTCTCTCTTAGAGCCAGTGATTTCTGTGTGTTGGGTATTTGGTATTCATTAAGTATAATTATAGTTTAATTGGAGTTTAATCTCCCCCCCAGCACACTTTAAAAAAAAGAAGTTTCCAAGCAAGCCTGAGATACTGCTCTTTCTGGAAGTAGCCAGGGACATGCTGGGGGTGGTGATTTCCCATTGATGTCCAGGATGTGGGAGGCTCATGCCCTGAGATCCTTGTAGGCAACCTATCTCTAGTCTGTACCTGAGGGATATTTTTACTTAAAACCAAACCAAAACAAAGCAAAACAACAAGCTTGTTTGAACCCAGTCCTGACCTAGGTGGAGTGTAGGCCTGAGTCAGAAATTCTCTAGGCCACATTCTGAACATTAGGCCTTTTTGTCTTAGTTTCCCCATCAGTTAAAGGTGACTCCGTTTCTTGCTTGGCTGGTTCATATTGAGGGCCCACATGTGCAGGGTGAAGGATGGGTGCCTGTGGGACTTCATGGATGTTAGGGAAGGTGTTAGGGAGAGTGTGGCAGAGGGCAGTGCTGGACATCGAGGCTCAGAGAAGGGTAGACTTGAAGCCAAGTGTGCCTGTCCTGTATGAGCACTCCCCAAGTTTTACAAGAACTTCTGTGAAGTTAGGAGCTGAATTTGAGACTGTAATTGTGGGAAGTTATTGAACCTGTTGAATACAAAAAATATGTTAACATTAGTTTGTTTGCAAAATGAAAGCTGAAGCAGGTGTGAGAATACACCTTGTCGTCAGCATGTGTATGTGTACATCTGTCTCAGGGCAGGAGCAGCTCACATTGTGTCCTGGGTCCTGGGACTTTATTCCCAAGGCTTCTAGTTGGACTCTGAACCTGAAGCTGTGCCAGATCAGAGCCCTTTACGGCAGAAGGAGAAAAACAAAAAGGAAAGGGTCCAGTTTAGCCTTGAGTCCCTGCACCCTGGTTTTCCACCCATTGGCTATTTCTCTTTCCTTTCAGCTCACCGGGATTATTCAAGCCATGGTGGATGGTCAGCCAAGCTTGCAGCAAGTGCTTGAGGTAGGTTGAGTGACCTTTAATTCCTGACCTCTGACTCCTTCCTGCTGCCTTTCTCTCCCTCCCTTCCTGAGAATGTAGACGTGTAATTTGACTATGATTATGGCTTGATTAGAATAACATTTGCTGTCACATCAGTGACATGCTGTTGAGAGTATTGAACCATTGATCTGTCATCTCCAGCTGTTCCCGTCAGGGTTTCTGACAAGATGTCCCAGTGCTGCCAGGAGTCAGGCAGAGGGGCCCCCACCTCTTCCTGGCCTATGGCCCTGTGCTGGCTGGCTCTAGGATAGCCTACACTGGGTGGGCTGGGGAATAGGGGAGCTGGGCTGTGGCACAGTGGGACTAGCCCCGGGGACTGGAGGTGTTTTTGTTTAGCTTTAGTGTTGGCTTCTTGTGGCATGTGAGCACTTCATTAACTCACCCAGAACTCCCCATCGATGGCTTTTGTTTGCTGTGAGCTCCTCCAGGAGCTGTGGCTGGGCCTGCCTGCCCCACTGCAGCTTGCCGCTGGATGCATTGTGCCTGTCGGGTGCAGGGGCTGCACTGGGTAATGATTCCTAATCAGAATAATTACAACAATTGCCTATGTGAGGGAAATCAAATTAAAGACTTAAAAACCCTTGGCAGAGACCACACTTCTAGGATGTTCTCCTCGGGGAGCTAGAAAAGGTTAAGATGCTGTTTCTTGCTCTGTGGCCCGAGGGAATAAGGAGGGGCAGTGCTTGGTCTTAGTTTGTCTTCCACCCTCCTCTGGCCTGGAGGTTTTCACAGGGGCAGAAGGTCCCCCTCCCATTTCTTTCTTTATAGGGGGAGGGGAGAAAAGAAAAAGCCTGTGAATCTCATTAGGTTCTTTATTTATTTTTAAGACCAGTAAAGCCAAAGCTCAAATCTTATCAAAGCATAGGAGAAAGCAGAGTATCTGCAGGAATAGCAGGGCACATCTGCACTAGAGGTGTGCAGCCTAGAGGAAGTAGCATAGTGGCAGGAAGCAGGGCAAGATATCTTTCTTTAGCCAAGAGATCCTGTCCCATGGAGGAGAGAGATGCAGATTGAATTTCGTGGGGCTCCCAAGGAAGGAGCCAGGGTCAGAGAGGCAAGTTTAGACTCACCTTAGTGGCAGAGTGTATTTCCTATTCCTGGGAGTGTGGGAACCCAGGCTTTGTGACCAGTCTGGTTGTGGGGATCAGGTTTGGGCACCTGCAGTAGATTGGGAGAAGAGAATATGAGCTCTGAGAAACTTCCCAGCCATATTGATCTCCTTTTTTTTTGAAGAGATTCATCATTCCTGTGACCAAGGGAGCTCCTTAGCATGGACTGTCCCCGATAAACCAGACTCAAAGAGACAGAGGGAACTCGTTCTTTTCTCTGTCCCAGCCACCATCCCCAGCCAGGGCCTGGCTCCTGAGGGATGCCTGAAGACAGGCAGCTTTTTCCTGGAACATCTTTAGCTGGGATCCTGGAAGAAGATACTTGCTCTGGGCCAGCACCAAACCAGGACTATTGAGGTTATGGGTATTTTTGTCAATGACCCCAGTTGAGGAGGAAATGTGGTCTTCAGGAGGCAATCCCCTGCTAACCCTAGGCCAGCCCTGAAGCAGGGCACTCACAGAATTCTGAGTCTCACCCAGGAAGCTACTTTCTGCTACTTCTACATGCTTTGTTGGTAAGGAGGGAAGATTCCTGGTATCAGCCTGAATAGAGAGTTTCTGGCAGGACTAGGAGACCAGACCAGGCTCTGCTTCATTTCATTAGTGCTGAGTTGGTTCTAGAGCTAAAGAGCTTGTTTCTTGTCCCAGCCAAGGCCCTTAGCAGGTAGCCAGCTAGATGTTTACTCAATTGATTTGTTGTAAGTAGAGCTCAGCCTGGACCCCACTAGAACTTCAGTAACTGGGATGGCTGGCCCAGCTGATTGAGGTGTTGGTGGTTCCTCCAACCCTTATTCATTCAAGCAGAGAAGGAAAGGAAAAGGACAGACCTGATTCAAAATGTAGCATCCCTTCCCTGGACAGGCTCATAGTAAAAGATGCTCACTAAATAGCTGCTAAGTCCTAAGCTTCCAGGGACCCTAGTGAGTGTTGAGTGCCTCTCGTGATGAAGGCCCAGTTTTGCTGAGTGTGGCCTCCTGACAGTCCTGTTGTGTCTTACTCTCTCTTTAACAGGAGTTAGGGCACCGGGGAGCCCATCTAGTATGTGGGGCACTTAACTTGGGGATATAAAGCAGTGAGCTGGGGGAGACATTAAGCTGATTTATGGAGCCCCAGTTTCACCTTACCTCTTTTCTTAGGTGACCCTGGGGAAGGGATTCGCGCACGTGTATATGTGTGCATATGTGCACATACATGCAAGGAGCTGGGCCAAAGTAACTGAAGAGACAGACCATTCAACAGTGAATGATCCAGAATTTACCTTTTGGGAAGATGCTTTGGCTGAGGAGGATTCTCTGGTGTACAGACTGTAAAGAGGGTTTAGAGACTACGTGGTCTGCGTAGTCTGGCACCAGGGAGCAGCTCTGACATTCTGGCTGGTAGGACTGAGGTAGCCATGGAACTAGGTAGGATCCTTGGCCTTAGTCAAGGGTGACTTTAGCATGGGCCAGGCCTCTAGCATCTCAGAGGTATCCAGGGAACCAGCCTACACCTGCTAGAAGTAATCTTACTTAAGATACTTAAAGATATCCATGGGCTCTCTATTATCTGCTGAGCACACAAGGCCCTTCACAGTCTGGCCTAACCTAGTCCTCCAGTCTCTGTCCTTCCTTTCCATATACTGTGGACTTCAGTAACCCTAAACTTTGACCTACTCATGTTTTCAGTCAGTCAGCAAATATCTCTTGAGTAGATCCTGTGCTGGGTGAGAGATTAAGGCAGTGAGTGAGACAGAGTTTTCATGGTGCTTATAGTTGCAAGGAACCAGATGTTAAACAGATAATTGCTTCAAATACAAAATTATTGTGCATGTACCTTTGTCTCTGCCTGTAGTATCCTTTTTCTGTGTTCCACCATGTCAGGTTCCTAGTTCAACTATCTTCTTTGTGAAGCCTTTTCTGACTCCTTTCCCTGTAAAAGGTAGGGCTAGCCACTTCCTCTTCTTGGTCCTGTAGCACTGTGGTCACGGGTCCATTGCTGCGTCTTGTATTATGATGATCTGCCTTTCTCCCCTTCTCAGCCTACTGCCTGTTTTGTGGTAGGTACTTTAAACGTTATCACATTTAATTCTCAGAACAACTCTGTGTAAGGTTTTATAGATGAAGGAAACTGAGGTTCACAGAGGTTACATGATTTTTAAATAACTCTCTATCAGTGACACAGCCAGGATATGAAATAGCCAAGGGTTGGAATCCAGATGTATCTGGCTTCCAATCCTGCATTTTTAACAACTATGTGAGATAGCCTTAAAAAATAATCCTCTTGCATGGGTAGAAGCAGTGATGTGATCTGTTGCAATACCTCTCTGTGCCTGGGACCTTCTGAAAAATAGGCAATGCTTCATGAATTCTTTTTATTTATTATTTATTTATTTTTTACAGAGTCTGGCTCTGTTACCCAGGCTGGAGTGCAGTGGTGTGATTTCAGCTCACTGCAACCTCTACCTCCCGGGCTCAAGCAATTCTTGTGCCTCAGCCTCCCCAGTAGCTGGGATTACAGGTGTACAGCACCACACCCAGCTAATTTTTGTATTTTTAGTAGAGATGGGGTTTTGCCATGTTGGCCAGGCTGGTTTCAAACTCTTGGCCCCAAGTGATCTGCTTGCCTCAGCCTCCCAAAGTCCTAGGATTACAGGCCTGAGCCACCACACCTGGCCTTGAATTGTTGATGATATTTCTCTTGTCGTATACTGATTTTAGTATTTGTACTTCCAGTGTGGGCACAAATAATAAAACTGATCAAAGGGATGAAGGGAAAGAAAGTTTAGAGTGTTTAGGAGCAGTTTTTCTCCCTGTGTAGGAATTGAGCTCTGCCTTAAAATATCCTGCTAAATTTGAATCCTCAACCACGAAGAAGAAAAATACGAAGTTGGGGGCCCGTTTTTGAACTTTTAGCAGCTGGAGCAGGCAGCACTATCCCAGGTGTCAGGATGGGGCTCCAGCCCAGTAAAGGGGCCTCTTCTGAAGGTGAAAATGTTCATCACCTTCATTTGGTGAATAAGCAAATTCATAAGTTTGGTTAATAAACATTTGGTAGAAGGGTAAAGTGAATAAATGAATGAGTGAAGCTGTGGGTGGGAGCCCCTGCCTGGGGCCTCCTCCTAGCCTGTTCTCATGCCCCAGGACAGTAGCCTGTCTGTGCTAGGCCAGAGGACCAATAAGAGGAATAGCCAGGTCAGAGCAAGGTATTTGGACTGACCTGCTGGGATCTGGGGCAGGCTGCTGGGCAGTAGGCAAGTGTAGGGGCTCCCTCCTGCTACACACTCGGGCTGCGGGATCTTCCTGAAGGGATTGTCTTCCAAGTGCTTCCGTGGTTCTGACCAAGGCTGAGAGTCTGCAGTGGGGCCATGGCTGGATAAGATTACAATTTTCTCCTGCTCTGATTACAAGCAGCTTATCTGTGTTTCACTGTTGTGGCTCTTCGCAGGCTCAGGGAAAAAAAAGGAAAATCTAATCTGTTCTTGTGTACTTTTCAGAGGGTCGATGAGTGGATGGCGAAGGAAGGCCTCTTAGATCCAAACGTCAAGTCAATTTTTGTCACCTGTGGAGACTGGGACTTAAAAGTCATGTGAGTATGAGAAGGGCTACTTTGCTGGCAGGACTTGGAATCTGTGGGACCAGGTCTTGCCTTCTGGAGGCTTAAATGTCTACAAGTCAGCTGGATGAGGGATTCTTCAAGTCTTTGAGGCTACCAGGGATAGAAGAGGGTTGGGAGCCCTGCCTTCTGCCTCTCTGGAGCAGTGTGTGTGCAAGTCAAGGTCCTGCCTGGATGGTTGGGGCCTTCCTGCCTTTGCCAGGTCTCACTGCTCACGACAGCGCTTCCAGTTGTGGGGTTGTATGTTATTGCCTTGGAAGGGAGGAGGTAAAAGAGCATCTTGAAAAAAAAATTTTGAAGCCAGATACAGTGTTTATTATGTAATGAAATACGGTAACTTATTTATCAACCATATAAAGTAGGCATTATTATTATTCCTGTTTTATAGCTGAGGAAATAAAGGCACAGAAAGGTTAAGTGATTTACCAAAGGACACACAGAGGCAGGATTCAAACTCAGGTCCTTGCTCTTAACTACTATACTATGCTGCCCCTTTATCTGGCCTGCAAGACCCTGGTGATCCAACTGGGATCCCAGTGGTGGGATAAGAGAGGGCTGCTTCCGGGAAGCTGCCCAAGTCACCAGCCTCCTCTTTCCTCCTTTGTCCCCACTACTTTTTTACCTTTGTCTCCTGATCCTGTCCCAGTTATGGAAGACAGAAGCGGTTTCTTTGCTGGGTTGACACTTGTGAATGCCCTCATGGATACGTGGCTTCAGATGGCCCCCAGGGAACTGAAGTGGGATGGAGGTGGTGGGGGCACTGTTTGCTGAGGAGTCATAGAATCGATTACCTCTGTGTTCGTTGTGACTGAAGGTAGCAGCAAGTATTCTGTGTGTGTGTGTGTGTGTGTGTGTGTGTGTATTTGAACTTTTGAGCATAAAGTGGGATGCTGGTGAGGGGTATAGTATAGTAGCTCTGGAGTAACATTTTCTACCACATCAGATGTCATCTTCTCACCAAGACCCTTTGTATGCCTTTTGGATGCTAGGCATTGAGGTGATGTTATATACCCAGGTGGGTGTCAAACCCGCTATTGGACTCCAACTTTGTAGGTGAGACAGGAGGAAGAAAAGGCCCCAAATCACAAGAGCACACACAAACCTCATCTCCCACACCCGTGTGTACACACACTATACCCCTCTTGGTTTACTCCAGAGGGTGTCCATATTCCCATATGACACCTCTGTGTCAGGGAAATTATACAGGCTGGGACTAGAAGGAAATATGAAATCAGAGGAGGAGTTCATGGAGAAGGAGAAGAGGAAAGAAGGCTCTTGTTCTTATTAATGGGATCCTGGGCAGCTTTGAGTCCTTAAAGTGAGGAAGAGACTTAACGTGGAGCTCTGTAGCCCAGGAGAAGCTCTTCAAGGTGGGGCCAATTTCAGGCTGATTCCCAGAATTCTGGGGTTCTTATGGCCCAGGAGGAAGGCCCTTTGACCCAGTCCAGAGGTCTGCTTCCTCCAGGTAGCCTCACCAGGACTCCCATTCGTCCAGTATTTTTCTCTCTTTGCCATCTTCGCCTTCCAAACACATGCATTTCAGAATCTTCTACTTTAACTGTGCATAATGTGTACATATATGTATATATGAAAACTTTCCTGTGCACGAGGTTGGAGACTATATAAGCTTGGAGTTGGTCTCCCCATGAAATGGAGAGGGAATTTTAGGGATGCTGTCTTCTTTGGGTCTGGCCTGTTCTGTAGTACAGTGGGCCCTGGACAGGTGTTGGTGACTCAGGAGATTGCTCTGCTGGGTTGTGGAACTCAAGCATATATGAAAGGAAGCCAAGTTGTTTTTTTTTTTTTTGTGAGACAGAGTCTCACTCTGTCACCAGGCACCAAGCCAGAGTGCAATGGCGTGAGCTTGGCTCACTGCAGCCTCTACCTCCCGGGTTCAAGCAATGCTCCTGCTTCAGCCTCCCAAGTAGCTGGGACTACAGGCGCACACCACCACGCCCAGTTAATTTTTTTTTTTTTTTTTTTTCAGTAGAGACGGGGTTTTACCATGTTGGCCAAGATGGTCTCGATCTCCTGACCTCATGATCCGCCCGCCTCGGCCTCCGAAGGTGCTGGGATTATAGGCGTGAGCCATGGCGCCTGGCGGAAGCCAAGTTTTAATGAGCACATACCTTACCATATCCACACCTCTTGATTACCATCTCTGGTGGGTGGTGGTATTGTCTTTCTTTTGTAGATGAAACAAACCAAACCCCCTGTGGCTCAGAGAGCTAAAGACATGTAGCTAGACAGAATTGAATTCTAAGACCACGTAGTTTCCAAAAGAGATAGGTAGGGCAGACTTTGTGGGCTGGTTTGGGTTTGGACGGGGAAGGCTGGTGAAGCTTCAGAAAAGGGTGTGCAGAAAGGAAGCAGGTGGCAGGGCTTGGGGGAGGGAGCTCTGTGGCTGCCTCTTATAAGCAGGTCTCTGCATAACTGCTGGGAAGGCTCTTAATTAAATGTATAACAAAATAAAAACAGCCGGAGAGGAAACCTAAGTAGTGCTGCGTGACAGCGCACAGCTAATCGGTGTTCCTGGAACCTCTCGGCAGAGGCTCGTCAGATGGCTCTCGTCAGAGCCATCACCTTTTAATGCGCCCAGTAAAGGCTGCAGATGAGCCTGACAAGGGTGGTGTTAAATTGACACTCACAACTTGTTAGTCTGTGGCTTACTTCTTATTTTGACATCCATTTTCAGATTTAACTAAGTCTAAGGAATTCAGCAAACATTTTCATTTCACACTCTAGTTTCTGGAAGCTATGTCTCCTTCTCATTGCTGTCCTTACCTCCTGCTCCCCTTCTCCCCCCAGCCAGCTTCACATCACTTTTGTTGGAAAGGGGCTGATTAGTGGGGCACTGAGAAATGGGAACGGAAGTGGCAGCAGAAATCCCACTGGAGAAAAGAAATCTGCTCCCATCCTGACAAATCATTTTATGTCCATCTTTTGTCAAAGCCAGATGAATTGACTCTCCAAGTTTACGTGGGCTTTGATGCCATAGTCACAGATCCTGCTAAGCCTAGTTTTTATTTAGTGAGTGTGGATTTAATTTTCCCTGTCAAGTTTTTCAAGAAACAACACTTGTTGTGGGTCTGGCTCTTGGTCAGCTTGCCTTCCCTATCTGCCCTACTTTTTCTTTCGCCTTGCTTGGTGTTTCTTAAAGCTCCCCATAGGGTTTAGTGTAGTTTCTGTGCTTACCCAGGTAGGTAGTGCCTCTTTCAAGGGGCTCCATCTTTGGTGTGGTGGCAGGGGTAGCGCTGGTGTAGACTGAGGAGGGACACCTGTGCAGGCACCCACTTGAGGAACTTAGATTTTAGCCTGTAGCTTGAAGATCCAGATTCACCAGCCAAATAGCACAGCATGGCTGAGAAGCTAGAATAGAGGCTTTCTTAGTGGGCTGTGAGTCTGAGAAGAAAGAAGATTGGGAAGAAGGAAAGAGCTGGCCTGAGGGAGGCCCTGACCCTTACTGGAAGTCTGAGAAGAGGCCCCTTAGAGAGGGTCAGGAGAATCAGATGCTGTTCTCTGGTGGAATAGGGGCTGGGGGCTTGCCCAGAGTCTGGTGAGAGGACTCTCGTCTAGGAGCAGCCTCAGTTTTGCAGCAGGAAGTTTTCCTCCCCCTGGAGGGAAGAGGGAGGTAGAACACTTAAATGCTGGCATTTGTCTTCCTTGTTTTTCCCTTGTCCTCTTGCTGGGGTATGTGTACTACATTCTGGCTATGCTTTGCAGGTGTGGACCTGGAGTTCACTTCAGGTTTTAGGAGGTCTGGAGATGGAAAGATACTTGCCCAGATTACACTATCACTGTTGGAGATGGGGAGCATGAACTCAGCAGGGGCTACTGAGGTTCCCTCGAGGCTGCTGTCAAGCAGTCAGGACCACTGAAGAGACTGCTGTTATCTGGAGTGAAAGGTGCCATGATGGAACCACACACCTGGGCGAGCACTGTGGGGTAGTGACCGTCCTGTGGGTGTGTGGAAGATAGCTGGAAGGGTGGCCTAGTGACATGCTGGCTCCGGGTCAGGCTGAGTGCTCTTCGCATTGCTCAACAGAGTTGACTACTTCATCCTTCTTGAAATCATCTTTATCTTTACTTTTGTTATGTCTTCTGTTTCTCTGGCTTCTCCTCCTCAGTCACTTGTGGAGATGTGAATACTTCTTTCCTTCTTTTTTTCATGTTGGTGTTTCTTAAACAGTGGTGTTTCTTTGATCTCTATCCTGGTTGTTTTTTCTGTTTATTCTACACATTCACACTTACCAGAGTGATCTCATCTTTTGCCATAGCTTCAACTATCCTCAGTATGCTGATTTCTTCTAATCTTTTTCTCCAACTGGAGAAAAGAAATCAATTTCATCTGCCACCTAAACGCCACACCTGCATATCCAGCTACCTACTCTGCATCTCCACCTAGATGTCCACAGGCCCCTTCAAGCTCAGATGTTATCGTTTTCCTCACACCCTGCCCTCTAGCATTCCGTCAAATAATGACTGGCACCATCTACTGAGTTGTTCTCTTGGAAATCTGAGAATTATCCCTTTTCGAGCCACACCAATTAATTGCCAGATCCTGTTGATTCTGCCTCCCAGAGGTTTCTCAGTTGTATTCCTTTCTTTCCATCCCTACTGCCCTGTCCTAGTCAAAATGGTTATATTCTTCTTGGATTACTACAAAAGCCTTCTAACTAGTCTCTTTGACTCCAGTTTTGCTGCTTCTATTCCATTCTCCTAATTGCAGCAGATTATGTCACGCCTCTGCTTAACATCCTTCAAGGTTTGCCCTTGCCCTCAAGGGTAAAGTCTACACTGTTTATTGAGACTTTCAAGGTTCTTGCTTACATCTTTAGCCTCACCTTTCAATACTCTCTGTGCAAGTCTGGACCCCTCCCCACCAGCCACATGCACGAGCTGGCCAGTTCCTAGTGATCCCTCTTCTTTCTCTAGGTGCTTTCCTTTGTGTTCCTGGAGCACATGTACATATTAGTACATAAAATGGTGCTGTGGCTGCCTCTGCTTGTCTGCCTCTCTCACTAGATTATGAGCACTGTTGTAACCCTAGGACAAAGACAAGGCTTGACATGTAGTTGTTCAAGAAATAATTGTTGAATAAGTGTCAACTAAGTAATAGAGTGGTCCTGTGTGATCTCAGCTCAGGAAGAACGACAGAGGACTGTTAGAAGGTAGATTCAGGAAGCATTTGTTGGCAGTGTACCAGACAAATGGACCAGAGGAGGAATTCTTGCGCCTTGCTACCCCAGCTTGAATGTGAAGAGTTAGAGAACTATGCTGCTGATGTCAGGAAACCCTGAGTTTCCACACTGCCACTGTGTGTTGGGCCCTCCATGGTGGATACTGGGTGAGATAGCCGCAGGCCTAGGCCAGGGAGGAGGAACTTGGTCCCAAAAGCAATGCAAAATGCTTTCTCTGAGAGATTTGTGCCTCCAGAACTGAGGGTTGGGACTCCTGGGAAAGTAAACAACAGAGAATAAAGACAGACAGTGTTTACTGAGCACTTAGTACATACCAGGAGCCCCACTGTGCTGTTTACCCATATGATATCGTTTAGTCCTTACCACAGTTCTGTGAAATGAGTTCATTCTATAACCCTTTTTTAACAAATGAGGAAACTGGCGCCTAGAGAGGTAAATAATTTGTCAAGGGCACATAAACTGTTAGTGGCAGGGCAGGGATTTGAACCTGGGCATTCTGACTCTAAAACCATGTGTTTAACCACCATCCGGTCTAACCATCCTCCTTCATGGGCTGTGGCTTGGTGATGCAGTGGGAATGCCCCTCCTCCTCTGCTTTGTTCACACTGAGTGGCAGAGCCTCAGGATGTTTTCTGACACCCTAGGCTACTGGTTCCTTGTTTGGTATTGGTAGAGGTGTGGACTGTTATGTTCATTTGATATTGGAGCCCAACTGGCCAGGAGATTTGGTGGGGATGGTTTGGGGCTGCCTGAGAGCCTCTTTGCAGGGTTACAAATGAATGAATCTTCAGGTCTGCTTTAAGGAAACCCCAGCCAACATCACTTTGGACACCTGTATCCTGTGTTTATGTTTGGAAGCACATGGGGCATCGCACCATGTCACTAGGCTCACAAGAGCCTTGCCCCTTGCCCACAGGTGAGCCAGTTGGTACCAGCACTGAACGGCATAACTTTGATTACCAGCCTGCTGGGGGAAGGGGCTTGAGTAAGAACTCCCTGCCAGTACTGACTTGTCTCATTTCCCATTACTTTTATCTGTCATTGCAAGCGCTTGGGCTCCCCTCCTGAACTAATTAAGTTTGCGTGTGTTTAGACGTATTGCCAAATAGGGCTTAGCAAAGCGGAACTGAGCTACATCTCTTTCTGAGTAGGTAAGGAAAGAGATATGAATGCTTCTCTGCAAGGGCCAGGAAGAAGCATGGATGACATGCAATGAATGCGTGCAGATGATAGGCATTGTCCGGCCTTCCTAGGGACACAGCAGGCCTGCCAGGCAGCCTTGTGATTGGCTGACAGGAACAGGTGAAAGCCCACCCTCCAGCTCTCTTGGTGAATTGGGCATTCTAAGGGGGCTGAGAATGGAAAGAGGGCAGGTTCTGAAGTATTTTTCTCCCAAGCACAAGCAAAGTTGAAAGTCAAGTTTAGTGATATCTGCAAGAGGAATTTGTAGGGCTGTGTGGTGTTTGCTACCAGCTTGAATCAGCCTAGCTCCTAGGCTTATAACCACCTATGTGGCTAGCAGAGTACAGGGTGACCTTCTTTCCAAGTCTGTGAGAAGTACATTGGAAACTTGGATAGCCAAAGGCCCAAATTTTTCTTTTTGTCTAGAAGACCCCAATTCCCCTTGCTCAGCCACTGGAGTGGTTGTGTCAAGGGAGTGGAGGGAAGGAGAATAGTGTGCCCAGAACCTCCCCACCCTGGAGGTGTGGGATTCAGTGTAATGGATCGTCATAGTGAAGTGATGGCTGATGGCATGTTTTTGTGTCGGATGCCTGGAGGCTTTTCCCTAGTGCGGGGTGGCCTGAGGTCTGAGATGCCCTGTGGGGGAACATTTGGGTCCTATCCAGACAGCAGTTATGGGGGCAAACTATGTCGTGGCCTCCTTCTCTGAGGTAAGGAATGAGGGTACTGCTTGCCACAAAAACAAAAGAGCCAACTGAGGCCATAGTCAGGGTGTCAGTCCTGTATACGTGAGGGCAGTGGGTCAGCTTCCAGGCCATGCAAAGTCTCTTGATGGGTAAAGTTGGCTCAGAATCAGCCCAGGGTCCCTGTGCATCGTGGGAGCAGGGGGAGGAGGTTCGGAAAGTTGTATAGGAATTCCGGGTCTTAGAGTTGTAGTCTGAGCTCAGAGAGAATGGGAACCAGACCTTCTGCCCTCCCTTCAGTTTCCCTAGAGCCCTCTCGTCAGCAGAGGTGCACGGGGTTAGCCCCAAGAAGGCAGCGTGAGTTGATGGGGTCATGTTTCAGCTGCAGCTAATCCAAGTCACTTGATATAAATCTCTCCCTGCTGCCTCTCCCCTCCCTCCCATCCCCAACCCACAGACAGGGAAATGAATCCTGGCCCTCACCCTGAATACATCATGGCAGGCTTGCCTCTAATGAGAGAGGGCCATTCATTGTGGGGTGAAGCTCCCTGCAGAGCCCGGGATGCCATTAATTAAAGAAGAGCCACCTGAAGCCAGTCGTGCGGTGCAGCCTGCCACGCTTAGATGGAGTGGTGGTGGGGTAGCCTCGTTAGCCTGACAGCTCCTTGGGCTGAGAGTTCTTGGGCTTGGAGGAGCGAGGGGTGCTCCCCCCTGCCTGATGCCCCTGGGGCTCACCTACTCACAAACATGAAAGCCCCCTCCTGCACATGTCCCCGGGCCCAGAACTGGCACTAAAGGGGTTCCTGATGGTGGGCTTGGCTGGAGATTAACCATTTCCTAGCTGCAGGCCCAAGAGTAGGAACAGGTTTCTGTGGAGCCAAAGTAGTTCTTCTGGTTCCCAACCTTGGCTCCCTTCACACTTATCCATGTGATCCTGGAGCTGCAAGTCAACAGATGTCTCACCCCATGTCCTTCCCTCAGAGCCTCAGTTTGGGATAGTTGCTCTGCTCTGAAAGGACTTTGTCCATCAACAGGGACTGGGAGAGAAGTTCTGTTGTCTGATCAACAAGCACAGCTCCTCTGTGGCAGACGGGCCCTCTGGGGTTCCACTTTCTGGGCACTTCTAGGCTATAGGGTGGAACCCCAGTGGCACCCTCATTTCCTCACTTACTAGGAAGGTGTCAGAGGGTCTAAATCATTGTAGTGATTATAGGAACCCCTGGAATGGAAATTCTGCTCAGTGAAAACCCTGATAAAATATAAAGATACTTGCTTAATGACTGATTAGGCTTCGAGATGTTCAAGGCAGTAGGAGCCTCATGCTTTGGCCTGAATTGGTAACTGAGTGGTTCTTTACTGCTTAACTGGTCCAGAAGCAAGTGTTGCTGCCTTGGTTCTGGCCCTGGATTTGATATGAGGCTCTCCCCTTGACCATGGACTAGGGTCTTATCACCTCCTCCTTGCTGGCTGGAGGGGCTGTATGTGCTGAGACTTTCACCTTAGCCCAGAGTTGGGCTAACTCATCCAGTCTCTGCCTGGCTTGTTAGGAAGACAAATTAGATCCTATGTTGGTGGCTCTTCAGGGCAGTTTTTGGAAGTCCGCGTCTTCGCTCTGTGGCAGAATCCAACAGACAGGCTGCTTCAGAGGGCCTCAGAACCAGATGGGCACCTGGCTGGAACTGTGTGACCTATCTCTGCTTTCCTATAGCTCACCTGGCATGGAATAGAGGCTCCATGCAGCCTCCCACCAGGCCCCAACCTCCTAGGTGTGGGATCCGTGCTATACTCTTGTATTTTGAACATTTTTCACCTTCATAGGCCTTGGCCATTTGCTTGGGCCTTTCTGACCTTTGTCAGATAGAGAGTGAAGGCTGGAGGACCTTTTTTCCCAAGCTCCAAGGTGGAAGCACCAGTGCTCCTGGAAAATATTTTCCTTTGTATAAGATACTGTTTAGATCTGTGCTTTTTAAAAACACTTTTTGAGCATCAGCTTGTTTTTGGTTCTTTAAAAAAATTGAGGCCTGGCACAGTGGCCCACATCTTGAATCCCAGTGATTTGGGAGGCTGAAGCAGGAGGATTGTTTGAAGTTGGGAGTTTGAGACCAGCCTGGGGTAGCAAGGGCCCATCTCTATTAAAAAAATAAAAATAAAAATTAACCTGGTGTGGCACACGCCTATAATCCTAGCTACTCAGGAGGCTGAGGCTGGAGGATTGGTTGAGCCCAGGAGTTTGAGGCTGCGGTGAGCTACGATTGTGTCGCTGTACTCCAGCCTGGACAACAGAGTAAGACTCTGTCTCTTAAAAAAAAAATTGAGGTATGAAATAGGTACAGATGCATAAATAGACAAATGTGAAGTGTATAGCCCAATATATTTTTGTACAAGTACACACCTGGGTAACTATCACCCAGGTCAAGGTCAACATCAAGAACCATTTTCATCATCCCAGAAAGTTCCCTTGTACCTCTTGCCAGTCAGTGATGCCTTCCCCTTGCCAAGTAACCACTGTTCTGACTTCTGTTAGTTTTGGTTAGTTTTTACCTATTCTTGGCTTTCATATAAATGGAATCATGCAAGGCATACTCTTTTGTGTCTGACTTCTTTTGCCCAGGCTAGAGTGCAGTGGTACAATTTTGGCTCACTGCAACCTCCACCTCTTGGGCTCAAGTCATCCTCTCACCTCAGCCTTCTGAGTAGCTGGGACTACAGACATGCGCCACTGCACCCAGCTAATTTTTGTATGATTTTTTGTGTGTGTGGAGATGGGGTTGTGCCATGTTGCTTAGCCCGGTCTTGAACTCCTGAGCTCAAGCCATCTGCCTACCTTGGCTTCCCAAAGTGCTGGGATTACAGGCATGAGCCACCACACCCAACCTGTGTCTAACTTCTTTTGCATGACATAATGTATGGGAGATTCATGTGCATTATATGTATTAAGAATTTAGCCTTTTAATTGTATTTCTGTGTAGTATTCCATTGTATTATACTACATTTTATTTATTCTCCTTTTGTTGGAACATCTACTATACTTTCTTTAGTTGTTTAGTATATGTGTCTGAATGAATATGTGAATCTTCAATTTGATATGAGACTCTCCCTATGCCCATCAGCTTTTCTCAATCCCCCTCACCCTTTCAAACCTAATTTTAGTCCTTTGGCCATATGGTCTTCCCTGTCTATTCTGGAACCCACACTGGCCTCCCTCTTCTCTGAGGTCTTATGATAGGGAGAGACTGGCCCCTGTGGAAGCAGCCTTTGAGCTGTATTGATTCATTTATTTATTCTTTCAGCGGATGTGCTGACTACCTACTATGTGCCCTGCACTGCTCTAGGTATTAAGGATATAGCAGTGAATAAAGAAAGAAAACTTCCCAAACATCCTGCCTTCATGGAGTTTGTATTCCAGTGCATGCAGCTGGCACTGTCCTCTGCCTTTTGGACCTAATGCTTGAAGAATCTTAGTCTTCTGTCCTTTGGGATTCCGCAGGAGCTAGGTAGCGAGGCCCTTGCCACCTTAGCCTGACTTCTCTAGGGCTTGTGGCCTTTCGTCTTCCTTTTCTGCTGTTATTGGTACAAGTGATATTAGCTGCTGCTGCTGCTGCTTGGCAGTGAAAGGGTTTCTCAGTATTGGTGCTTCCCTTCGACTATCCTGGAGTCTGATTCCCTCTGTGAGAGGAGAGAATTAATTTCCAACTTTCCATGCCTGTAAGGTGAGTGACCTCTGTTTTGTCAGCGCTTGCCAATCTGTCCTCTAATTCCCAGCCAGGGTAATGGAGGCATTACTTTGTGCTAAAGCAAACCACCAGTTCTCCTAGTGCAGATGCTATGCAGATCCAGGCGCTGGGAAAGAGGTCACAGGCAGAGGCAGCTCTGCAAGTGTCTCTTCACAGATGCAGAGGCACATGAAGGCTGCAGGGGTGTTGGCACCTGAGCCACTATGCTCCTGAACTGTGGCTGGCAGATTCAAGAAGGAAAGATGCCCTGCCATCATATTCTCCTTATTCCCCAGCCATGCCAAGAGAGTGGCTGCTTCCATTTGGTCTAAATTAGGTTTCTGTGGTCAGGTTCCTAAGAGCACATGAGAGGCTGTGAACACCCCAGTGAAGAAGATGAGTCAGGGAGCAGAGGTCTTAGGAGTTGAAGGCCAGGGAACTCAAGGCTTCAACTGGCATAGTGACCCATACCTGAATGATTTGTGGACTCTGGGGGCTTAGCTTTGTAGGACTTTGGGAAGGCCAACTATGAGTGGGTGGGATAAATTCTCAGTGTCCCTGGCTAAAGGGTGACACAACTCAGACTTGATAGTTCGGTAAAACTGTTTCTTCCAAAGCTTGCGAGGATGTTGGTTTGGGGAAGAAAGCTAGCCAGCCCAGAGAATCCCAGGAGCCTGACAGGCCTTTTTCTCTGCGATTCTTTCTCGCAGGCAGCCCGAGGCAGCCTGTCTCTTTGTTAACAGAGTGACAGCAATGTGACACCATGGAAATAATTACTAACAAATCACGGTGCTGACTGCAAACAGCTCTCTGTCTTCAGAGGCATGTCAGGGTGCATTAGAGCAGGACTGGAGGAGCGGCACATGTCGGGGCTGAGGCACAGCCTCCACTCAGACACTCTTCTTCTCCCACTCTAACCCATTCCTGCTATGTCTGACTTTCTTGCTCTTGGCCTTTCCTGACTAGGTCAGCTAAGGGGCAAGCTGGACAAGTGACATGTAGCTGGTTCAGCTTCTCTGGGCAAGTAGCTAGGATTCCCATCTTTGCCAAGGAGCACCTGGGTAGTGATGAGAGCCAGGAGTTTTCCATTATGGGGCCCCCTAAAAGGTGGAAGGATGCTCTGTTTCTCTGATTTACTCTCTGCCATTGAGACCAGCCTCACCAGTCAGTAGTTTGGGGTTTGGGGGTGACAGAATATTTGCTTCATCTGCACCCAGATTGTGGAGGGAGCCTTGCATCTGTGTTGGCTCAGCTCCCTTCCCCCACGAGCTCTGGTTTCTTCTTCAGTTGCCATAGTCAATTTTTGGTAAGTCGACTTTGTCCATTCCCTCTTGGTTAGCAGAGTGATTGCTCTGACTGTCAGGACTGTAAATAATGTTCCTGGTGTGTGTGGCTGGAGGCAGCGCATGGGGTGGGGAAAGGAGTGGAAGGAGGAGCAGCATTCCGGCTCCCTCGCTCGCCCCCTCCCCTCTCATACAATATTTATCCAGGGATGGGAGTCAGATGCAGCGACCTCAGGGGTCACCCAGTTAAATAGCTTCTGAACCTCCCTGCATTCTAATTGCTGCAGTTGTCCTTTGCTCTGGAGACTTCTCCTCCCCATTGTCTGCTGAGGCACACACTAATGGCTGTCCTCCCTGGCCCTGCTGGGAGGCACAGTGAAGGGGGGTGGAGAAGAGAGCTCATTGCTACCTTCCTTTCCCCAGGGATAAGGGAATCTAGGGCCTATTAACAAGTGGCTTTAGCTAGGAAGAACATAGTCCCCTGCCTCCCCCCGCCTCCTCCCTAAACCTGGCTGGAGAAGGAGGCCCAGGCAGTAGGCTTGGCTGATGGGGCCAAGGGGTTTTACCCATTCTCAGTCCTATAACCAGAATCATGAGACTAGTACTCCTCTATAGGCTACAGGAAGCCAGGGGACAGACCCTTGAATGCCCAGCTGATGAATGTCATTCGGTGTTCCCATGGTCCCACATACAGAGTTTGGAAGCTTCTAATGAGTGATATTTCCTGTTGAAATTTGTTGCATTTTTCCCAAAGATTGACCAAATGCAAAAGTCTGTTTGGTCCCCTGGAAGTTGATTTAGATGATTGCTCGTGATAGCAGATGTGTCCCATTCTTTGATTTAAGAGTGGCATGTGCTATATACATCTTCACGAGGACCTTCCTGTATCAGTTATCCTCCATCACAGCTCTTCTCTCTCAAGGAATCCTGTTGGAAATTGCCGTTGAAGAGCTGGGCGCGGTGGCTCACGCCTGTAATCCCAGCACTTTGGGAGGCCGAGGCGGGTGGATCACGAGGTCAAGAGATCGAGACCATCCTGGTCAACATGGTGAAACCCCGTCTCTACTAAAAATACAAAAACTAGCTGGGCATGGTGGTGTGTGCCTGTAGTCCCAGCTACTCGGGAGGCTGAGGCAGGAGAATTGCTTGAACCCAGGAGGCAGAGGTTGCGGTGAGCCGAGATGGCGCCATTCCACTCCAGCCCGGGTAACAAGAGCGAAACTCCGTCTCAAAAAAAAAAAAAAAAAAAGGAAATTGCCATTGAAGGTGCTGACCCCAGCATATCCTGGAAGTGCTGGCATTCCGGTAGTAGCCTAAAGTCAGTACCTGTTGAGAGCTGCTCTGGGCCCTGGAAGTACTGTGCTGGGGACTATAGGGACTGCCAAGTGATCAGGACAGAAAGACCAGCACACACATACCTAATTATAGGGTAAGTAAGGTAGAGTATGAAAACACTACAGTGAAGGCACAAAAGAAATGCCGTGAGAACCCAGAGGAGCACTGTAGAGAGACGGAATGGCAGTATTTTTTTTTTTTTTTTTTGTAACACTAAACTTTCTTTTCTTTTGAACAGAATTTTAAAGCCCAGCATTGATCTGGTTGAAGCTGGGGAGAAGCCCTGCCCATTCTTCCTCCTCTTCCCCTGGTCCATTAAGTAGCCTAATGTTCCTCCTTAGAAGCCTAGGACTCCATGGAGCACACTTTAAAAATCACTAGCCTATTCTAATGCCCACGCAGAAGTCTGACTCTGTATAGGACAAGTGCTTACACCTCTTGAAGGAGTCAGGGGAGCTGGAATCAGGGCATAGGAGACCAGCTAGAGGGTTAAGGACACAGCTGTGTCTTGAGCACCCACATGAAAGCAGAGGTCAGACTGCATCCCAGATCCTGAACACCAGGAGGATGCATCTCTGCAGAGCCTCCAGAGGGCATCGTAGGCCACACAACAGCAGCTCAGGCATAGGGTCAAGATGGCTACAGGCCAGGGGAAGATGGTAGTAGGATGAGCAAGGTATCTTGCAGACAGCTCAGCCTGCTAAGGAGCTCCTGGTTTTCCAGGCCAAAAAGAGAATAGCTCATTAGCTGAGGCACTGACCGAAGTGCCCTGGAAACCTCCTATCACTTGCTCAGCCTCCTCTCCATACCTGCTCCCTACTGGGGCTTCTGCCATTCCATCTGGGAAAGAGAGCTCTGGCTGGGCCCTGGTGGCAGCTCCAGCACTTCCTACAGTCACAACAGGTGGGGCACTGTGCCTCTCACTGATGAGTTGCCATGGGAAGGACACTGGAGAGGCACTTGTCTTATTGTTTCCCTAGAGAGGGGCCGGGGAGATACAAGTTAGAGAATTTTAAGGACTATTTGTGGCACTGGGGAGGTGCTTGTCATGTGATTCTACAGGGTGTGTGTGGCACTTGTATGCTTCATGTGGGCTCCATAGGGGAGAAATGAGACATAGTTGGCAGGTGGGCTAATGAGAGATAGTTGGCATGGAGCAGGGAGGTGCTATGTGCATGCACAGCGCCTTTTGGAGGCTTTGAGAAACTTAGGCACTAGGGATTTGAAGTTGGTTTTCCTTGGGAACACCAGCAGCTTGCCCTATGGGGCATCCCTCTGTACCGCCTGTGTTCTGGTTTCTGTTGGGACCTCTCCAGAGCAGCATGTCTGGGAACACTTCCAGCTGTGCCGCCAGACCCAGACGCAGGTGACGGCCTTTCGTCTGTACTATAGGGAAACCAAGAGGAAATTAAATGTCATTTGCCCCCTGCACAGCAGGTTGCTGCCAGATCAGACACTGCTGCTTAGAGCTGTGCAGAGGGCACCCAAGGGAGGGCTTATGCCTGCAGCCTGTCCTGTGAGCTGTGGAGACTCCCAGGTGATGGCCTGGCTCATTCCCAGGGCTTTCTCTGCCCGGCTGAGTTCACCCTGGCCTGGAGCCCAGCCCAGTGCCACATGGCAGCTGTGGCCCGTGCCAGGCCAGAGGTGTGGGTGTACCAGTTGGGGAAATGGAGGGGAAGGGCAGAGCCTGGCAGTAGAGGACACACAGGAGACTGTGCGGTGATCAGCCCTTCCTCAAAGAAGCTGTGTGGCATTGTGGAAAGAACAGGACCTTTAGAATGAAGAGACCTGGTTTCAATTCCTGGTTTTACTGCTTTCTAGTTGTAGGGTCTTGCAAAAGTCACATTCCCACTGTCAACCTTCATTCTTTTATCTGTAAAATAATAAGCAGCTCTGGCTCCTGACATCTGTGGGGAAAATGTAGCTTCCTGTTAGGACTGGTGCCAGGGTTTCCCACCCCACCTCACCTGGGTCTATAAGCATGGCCTGTAACCCCTTGCTGTGGGGCCTCACTGTGAGGTGAGTGAGGTGAAGTTGGTTGAGGTGGGGTGGGTGGTAAGTCTGGCCTGGAAGGCGCAGCTCGTCATCTCTCCCTGTCTCAGGCCTTTCCTTCTTATCCTAGTCCTCTCAACAAGGCATCCCAAGGCCTTGATGAGATAAGTAAGGGTAACGGTGGCAAGACGAAGCAGGAGACTTGCCGAGGTCACCCAGCCCCACCATGGGGCTCAGTTGGCTCCCTCCAGTCTCATGCTTGCACTCCCCTCCCTTTCTGAGAGGACAGCGGGGCTTGCCCCACCCCTTTTCTGCCCTTGAAGTCCTGGTGGTAGACCATAGTTCTCAGCTCTGCAATGACATTTATTAACAGGGCTTTGGGAAAATATGTTTTAATACTACCAGAGTTCTCCCTAGAAAACCCCCAGCCCCCAGCTCACCCTCATCTGAAGCATGGCTGCTGGTGGTGAAATTCATTAGTGTTCCCTGACAGGCAGTGGCGACAGAGGCGCTCGCTGTCTGCTTCCCGCTCCCTCGCTCTTGTGCTCCTGCTTCACGCACACTGATATTTAAAGCTGATGGGCTGCTTATAGACTTCTTGTACCATGACAAGTTTGGGGAGGGCGTTGAGGAGGAAGAGACAGACAAGGAGCCAGCTGTCATGCTGGTATTTCAAACAGTACTCTCTCCTGACCCTTTGCAGGCTCCAGCAAGTGTATCATCTTTCTGAAGCCTGTGGTTGGAATTGTAACCTGCAGCCATCCCAGAGGATGGGGCAAGTGTGGGGGCAAAGTGAGCTGATAAGTCAGCAGTGCATTCCCCCTGGGGCTGTGGGCAGGCAGAGAAGAATGGAGGGACCGCATGTGCGCACGTAGGCACACTTGCTCGAGTCCGGGAAACTGCGGCTGAGTCTCTGAGTTCCCTCGACATTGCCCTCCTACCAGCAGAAGTGACATGGCCCTTTCTCAGTAGTCGCTCCTAGAGTGACCATTCTGTGTCTGCTTTGATTATCTTCTGGATGGGCCTGGAAGCTTTCCGATGGTAGAAATCCTGTTCCATTAGCCTGTCTGAGAGTCCTGGGTCTCAGTGATACTCCTAAATATAAAGTGGTTGGTAGAGGTAGAAAGCTCTCTCGTTTTATGTCTAGCCTGGGGTCTTAGCTTTCATTCCTTGATATTTGTGTGCTGATTCTTTGGATTTGGAGAATGAGTCCCAAGGTGCTTCCTCTATTCATAACTCGTCCCCTCAGCCTAAGCTTCTTGGAATTCATTTTGCAGCTATGAAGTTGTTCTGGAACTTTCCATCTTTCTGTCATCCCCAGTAAGCCTTCTCTAGTATCCTTTTCCTGACCAAGGCACTGTCTTTTCAATGCAGGTGGCCTGGAAGCATCTCCAAAGGCTGTTGCAGGTTTGGTTTCAGTTGATCTCCTTACAGCCAGAATCCTTTCCATGAGGCCTTATTCGTAAAGCATGTTTCCCTTGGTTGGCTCCTTTAACCCTCACAGAGCAGGGCGTGGAGGTGAAGTCACTTACCCCAGGACACATGGTCACTTGACCAAGTTACCTTAGTGTAGTGGAGCTGTGATACTGGACAGGGCCCCACCATCAGGGGGCTTTGATGGGAATAATGAGTCCCAAGGTGCCTCCTCCATCCATAACTCTGGGTCCTGCAGTAGGGGAGGTCACTGAGGAAAAAGGCCAGGCTTCTGTCCTCCCTGTTCTTTTGCCTTGCCGGTGCCATCAGTGCTGCCATTGTCATCCTCAGTTTCAGGCCCAGCAATGTGGGACTGTCTTGTCTGAGGGGTTATGCATAAAACAACCTGGACATCTTCTGTTGGAGGTGGAGCCAGGATGCCTTTTTTCTGTATTGGCTGAAGTGTATTCTTGAACTGTCGAGAACCACCTTTGATGTGCTCTGCTCCTATAGTATCCCCAGCTCTCCCCAGCACTCTGTCCTGTAGGCTTCTAGCAGGAGTTTCTGGCTTGGGGCTGATGTCTCTGGGCAGTGCTTTTCTCTTCCTGTTCTTTCTGATTCCTACTCCGGCTAAAGGCACTGAGTGCTAGGCTTGCCTGCGGCGGGCCCATGCTGTGTCTTCTGACATGGTGCATCTTGCAGGCTAGATAGATACTAACCAGCTTTGATAAGTAGGAGGCTCAAGCATTAATTTTTTATACATCAGCAGCGGCCAAGTGAGTGAATTCAATTATGAGTCTGCCTTCTCTCTACCCTCTTCCCCCCAATGTGGTAGTTCAGAGCTGAGACTAAGGAACCTGTTGAAATGAGAAACCCCTATTTCCTAGCTTGACCCCCTCACTAATTCGGGTTAAATTGCTACGCTATTGCAGTGGTGACACATTGTGTCTGCCTCTGTTTGTATAAGAGGATGCAGTGGGGGAGGAAGGACCAATTTGTGCAGATATAAAAGGTGTCACTGGCAGATAACTAACGTCCCAGCCTCGTGCCTGCTCTCATTGTTGCTCAATTTGCTCCGTGTGTAAGCTCAGCCTTCCCCTCTTTCTTCCTTCCCTCCCCCTGGTCATATTTTACCTCGATGCCACAGTGTAATGATGCCCTGCGTAGTGGGGGAGGAGATAGGCACCTCTGGCTGACAGCCCTTCCTGATAACCAAATTCCAGCCCATCCATCACTAGCTACTCTCCTCAACTTGAGGAAAAGTGATCGTGAAAGGCGGGCCGTTTATCACCCAGGGTCTGTTTGTCTCCTCTGGGTGGGGGAACGGAAACAGGAGAGACAAAGAGCTGTGTCCCCAGCTAAGTGCTGCCTTGGCTGGAGTAGCCTGAACGTGCTGGATACAGACTCTCATCGTGCTGCCTGTGGAGGCTCTGACTAGATGGGACTCCCAGACTGGGATCCAGTGAGAATGGGCCCTTTCCTGAGGCTCAAGACTTGGAGGAAGCATAGGAAATCGTGGCAGTTATGAGATGCAGGGCCGCTAGCGACAGCATTCTTTGAGAGCGTATTGGAATGAGCAAGTGTAGCAACTCTACATGGAAGCAAGCCCACCCACCCTCACAGGTATCCCTGTGGCAGGATCTTCCAACTGGCTGGTTGGTTGGCTTCTGCTGGCCCACTCCTCCCCAAGGCTGGGCCTTCTGTGCCTCCATGGTCCAGTGATGACTTTGAAGAAGACAGCCTCTTCATACTCCCCCATTTCTGCATATTCATACAGTAGTTCGCTCCTGCAGGTGAACAGTATGTGTCTGTCTTAGAGCTGGTGGACACCATGACTGCCAGCCTACATCGCTCCAAGATCCGGGTCCCACAGCCTTTCTTGAAAGGGAGAGAGGAGCCAAGGAGTCTGCTAGTCCCCCTCCTCTTTAAAGGCTTGAGTCTGCTAAAAGAGAATGACATGCATCTCCCTGAGTTGGGTCTGTCCCTAAGTCTTGAACAGATGAAAGCATGGAAGGAAGAGTGTCCATCACCTTTTCCAGCATGGTGCCTGCTCTCTTCCTGGTCCTGGCTGTTGGTCTGTCTGCCAGTCTGTCCAGCAGACCTCCATGGATGTGCAGTTTTCCTTGCCTCAGCCTAGCAGCTCTCCCCCCATGTCTGCCTCACCTAATCTTCAAAGCTGAGCTCCTGCTCACAGTGGCTCCACCGTGGCCATATGCATTATCGAGGGGAGTGTTCCCCTAATGAGCTACTCCCCTGCCTTGGCTGGCGTCGGGCTAGCCACACCTGTTTGCCATCAGGGCTGTCTCGGCCCAGCCAGTGTGGCTCAGTTGCAGGTGGTAGGGCTGAATGAGGGGTGGGGTGGGGAAGGCTAGGCTCCTTTTGCTTTGTGCTGTGTGCTTGTGAGGGTGAGGGGCAGTTTCTTAAACATCCGTTTCCCCTGTATTGTTCTCTTCTAGGCAGGGGGAATGCTCTCTGCTTTCTTTTCTGTTATTCAAAAAGAGTAATAAAGGAACTTGAGGAGTATCTCATCTTTTCTAATTTTCCCCTGGATGGAGAGAGAGGAGCCAGTTAGGGTCTGAGGGTAGGGTTTGATAATCTGTTCCGGTGACCCTGAGGGGCCAATGTGGTAATAGCAGGGTCACATGATAAATGCCAAGGGAAGACCCCCTTTCTGGCCTTAGACCCATAGTATTTGGAAAGCAATCATGCCCCTTGGTTTAGAGCCCACAGTCAGGACTGGGGACCCTTCCTTATAGGGGCCTCTTGGATTCATGAAGCTGAAGGAAGTTTTGATTTGGTTGAAAAAAAATCTCATTCTTTTTATGGCCTGGACATAATTGGCTCTTTTCTATTGGCCATCAGTGATGTCATTCCGGCCCTCATAAAGAAGGGGAAATCACACCTGTGGACTCGGTGCATAAAATTTCATTTGGCAACAGTAATAAGCATGACCAGATGATGTTTGGGCAGTTGGGGAGCTTTGTGCCCAGTGAAGCCAGCTGCATGGAGACCTGGGCACCATAAACCTGCCTGCACGTTCGTGCCCGCAGGCTAGTCCAGGGCCCACTGCCAGTGGGTCTTTTCTTAGGATCAGGATCTGGTAGGAACATACAGCATTCAGACCTTTTGTGCCTGGGGACCTTTTTTTTGACAAATTGGTGGAACCATGTACCCACTGATACTGACTGACCTTAGGCTCCTAAGAACTTTGAACTCAGGTGTGACCTTGAGCAGTGCTACCAGTGTGCTACCTGCTTCTCTAAGGCCCTGGGCTTTGCCTTCCCAGTGTATCTGTACAACTTATGGCCTGTGCAGTCGGAAGTTTTGGGTTCTGTTTCTGGTACTACCCTTGGCTTGTTGTATAATTGAACAAATCCTTTTCTTTTCTGAGCCTCAGTTTCCTCTTTTATGTAAGGGATGATGACTGCTCTAACCCATCTTCCTCACAGATTTCATATCTTGATCCTCTCTAAGCTGGGGTAGGGTGTGTGACAGAGATGTGTAGCTGTCTTCCCATGAGGCACCTGTGAACCCAAGTTCTGGCATTTGGCCCTTTGTCTCTCATGAAGATGAAGCTGGGCCCTGCTGCATTTTTACAGCTTGCGTCTTGGAGTCACAGGGCTAGGACTACCCAGAGGACTACTCAACAACCTGAATGCCTGCGGGTGAGTCTCCAAACTGCATGTGTACCTGCAAGTGACTAGAGCCCCTGAGTGAGAATTACGGTGCCTAACCCCCATGCACATCGGTCAGACATGGAATTCAGAATGGCACTCGGGATTGCTGCTGAGCCATATCTCAGGCTGAGTATCCAACCTGACAGTCTGTCTGGTCTGTCCTCAGTGTGGCCCCTCTGGGATAGGTCCTCCTCTGAGAAGAATAGGCATGATCCTACAGACCTAGACCCTTCCTAGACAGTAGAAATGTCTACAGCTGTTGTCTACCCTTAAAATTCTGCTAAAGAGAGGGCCCCTCCCTCTCCCAGGGCTAAAAGGACTCCTGGCCTGTGTCAACTAAAAGAATCAGAGAGTGCTATAGTTGGCTAGGGGAGAATAAGATAGAGGCTCCCTGCCTTTTGCTGGCCCGTCCCCCTGACCTATTCCTTTGTGGATTCTGCTGCTTCTGGTGGCCCCCTTCACTCATAGACTTTAATGTGACTTTTCTAAAATAGCTGAGTTCAGCAAGCGTTTTCACAAATACGGAGGATAAGGAACATGACAGATAGATTGAAGGAAATAGAATTATTGTCAGATTACCGTTCTGCTTCTTAGGCAACCACGTTTTAGCTCCTAAGGCTACCTTTCAGCCTTAAAAACCTTGCCTCATTTCCTAATGTTCTTGGTCCTTCATCCTACATGGGCACATCTATCTGGATACCGCTTCATCATCTTGGCCTCAGCCTGAATTTCCCTTCCAGGAAACTGACTAGTTGTAGTTAATGTCACTGTGCCACTTGGATGTTTGAGAGGAACCTGCCCCTCAGGTAAGATATCTTGGGTCTTATAAAAGTAAATCCTTACTATACACTGCCTGAAACAAGGGGATCAATTTTCTATTAGTATCTGTCAAATATTTGGAGGATAATGGAGGGAAGACTGGACTGCCTTGAACTTTCTGGAATGGAATCAGTCATCTCAACTGGATTCTTATAGCCAAACTTTCTAGAAAAGGAGTTTGAACTTGTAATCTTCACTGTCTTACCTCTCACTCTTTGACACTTTGCAGGTTGCCTTCCCTCCCACACTGAGCCCACTGACGCCCGTTTCACCAAGATTACTTTTGACCTCCTCGTTACTAAATCCATTGGGTTTTTCCCAGCTGTCATCTTGCTTGACCACTCTATGGCAGTTGACACTAATTACTTAACATTTCAAACTCAAAAATCAGTTCTATATATTCCGGAAAGGGGAAGCACGCTTTATCACAGTTTAGGTTGACCACAGGTAATATGAAGTGGGGTCAAAAGAGCATGTGTGACTTTAGGTGTCACATACCCTGAGAAACGTCTGGGGCCCTGCCCTTTGGGAATGGGGATAGGTTGGATAAGTCCTGACTCAATGGCGTATTGTCTCGTGAGGAACTCTTGAAGTTGCTAAGGGTATGTGGCTTGGAGACGGGAACTCCGATAGAAGCTTTCTGGACTCTCAGATCTTAGAAGGACTCTGTGAGGAAAAGATAGAAGTCTTGTTTTTTGTATTTTCTAAAGACAAATACTTTCACCCCATGGATAGAAGTTACAGGGAGATAGACTTTAGTATTTAAGGAAGGATTTCTAAGAATTGAGTCCAAAAGTTAGATCTAGCTGTTTCATGAAGTAGTGAGGTCCTTGTGTGTGATGATGGTCTGATGGCGGTAGCCTGGTTTCATTGTGGCTCAATAAAACTTGCAAGGCATTAGCATGGGCCCTCTGCTCACCTTGCTCTATATGAAGTGGTCTTATTTACTCTCCTGGCTTTAATTTTACTTAAGTTATGTTAATGATTACATTAATAATTATATTAATGATTTAGCAATCCGTATTCTTATTCCAGATCTCTCTTCAAAACTGGATATTCTGTTGCCTCTGAGATACATTCCACTGCCAGATATCTCCTAGGTACCTCAAACTCAGCAGACATCGAGTGTTTATTGTGTGTCAAGCATATATCTAAAACTGCATTCCCAAACTCCTGCTTCCTTCTAGTGGCATACTCAAGATGGGGCAGGAGAGCATTTCCTCCCTCCACCCACCCCCAGTTTGGGCAGAAAGAGGGGTATACTACATTTAAAAACCATAATAAAATTGAGCAAATGCAGGCTTGCTCTGGATGTCACATAGGCTCTCCATGCCACTGCCTCCTCCTTTGGATCCGTCTTAGTGAGTGGTATGAAGCTAGCCAAGCAGAGCTCTACTGCTTCCTCACTGGGCCCCACATTTCATTTGGTCACCGGGCCTCCTTTACACCTCTTAATGTCTGTTCCTTGATCACCATCTTTACCATTACTGTTTCTCTCTCCTGGCTACTACCCGGCTTTTTCAGTCTATTATTTTTGCTGCCTCCAGAACAATCTTGGTAAATCACAGCTCTTCAGAGGCTCCCCAATGCCTGTGGCAAAGCTCTTCTCTTAGGAATAAGACTGTGATCTTTCCTGGCTGGTATTCCTTCCTCCATCCTTGCATATGCCCCCACGCTCCAACTTAAGGCTGTTTTTGTCTTTCTTTCATTGCCCATACCTCTGAACAAACTGGGCCCTTTATGGACAAGAGTTACATCTTACTTCCTGACTCTCATTAAGCATCAATGCATGTTTGATTGAATGGATTTGTCTGAGTAAAACAACATCATCAGCTAGAGGGGGAGATAGTTGATAAATTCTAATTTAAAGAAAAAAACAAGAACAGACCCTTGATTTAAATTCTGACCTCCTCTTATCCTTCTACCTTGCCTCTTCTCTATCTGAAACAAACCTGTAGCTAGACGTTTAAATGTGAGCTGAAACCCTTGCTCATCTATCTCTAAACCATATGTTCTACCTTTCTCTCTTCCTTTCTTGTCTGTTTGCCTCTCTACTGTAACAAAATAACAACAAACCAGTGCGTGGAAAGAACATAGGCTTTGGAGTCAGACAGAACTGGGTTCAGTTCTTGGCACTATCATGTTTTAGCTGTGGGACCTTGGGTAACCTCTCTAAATCTCATTTTCTCATCTGTAAAATGTCGACAACAGTACCTGTGTCTCAGCATTGGTTTGAAGATTAAATGTGAAAATGTTAGTAAGGTGCTTGGCCTACTGTAAGCCATTAGGAAATAGTCGCTGCTGCTGTTACTTTGAAAAGAGTTTTTGGGCTCTCACACTTGGATCTGAGGGCTAGAGCTGGAGCCCAGTGTCTATAGTGCTGGAGGTGGAGTCCCTTTCTTTGGTGGGGTGGGACCCACGGCTAATGGGTTGACCTGTTGAGGTCTATTTGTCTTGTAGACTCTGTTGGACTTCCTGTCTTAAGTCTTCATACCTGGGACATGGATGTGCCCAACTTGTTCTCTCTTCCCTTTTTTTTGTAGGCTCCCAGGCCAGTGCCAGTACTTGGGCTTACCAGTGGCGGATTACTTCAAGCAGTGGATTAATCTGAAAAAGGTACTGTGTCTGAGCCCCAACTGGGTGCTTCCCCTGGTGCTCTTATGCCTCACAGCTCCCTTCCTTTGCTTTCTTTTCTTATATCTGTTCTCTTTCCTTTTCTTTTTGTTCTTCTCTTTTCTTAACATCTCTCCTTTTCCCTAGCTAGTATGCACTGAAATATGGTTATTTATGACAGTGGAGAGCTGCTTGGGGACCAGGCTGCTGGGTGGATTATGACGCTGCCTTAGTTGGTGTCTTTCAGACATGGAGAGACGTCCCAGTTAAGGAGATTTTGGGGGGCTCTTGCTCAGAGCTGAATCTGGGGACAGAGCTGCCTTGTCTCTAGGAGAGACGTGGCACTAGCTGAGCCTCTGGGAAGGTATTCTCCTTTGTTGTCATCATGAATGTGGCCTCTGACCTTCCTGACTGTCCCTGATATATCACTCTGGTTGGGAGGCAGAGTTCATTTAATTTGGCTTTATTCCTGCCTTGCTCCAGGAGAGCCTGGCTCATGTGACGAAGGGCCATGGAAACTAGAGTCCAATTCCCTTTGGACCTGATGGGGAGCCTGGAACTCATACAGCGTCAAGCACCTGGGGAGGTGATGCTGAGGCTACAGACCGGCAAGGACATTGTGTGGCTAGGATAGTGAGCCCTGGCAGAGAATGAATCACTTAGAAAACTGTGCTTTCCTAGCAGAGTATCCCTGCTCTGGAGGGATCCTTGCTCCGGGAGGCCCAGTCCACTAGAGAGACTCACCCCCGTAAATCATTCTGATCCAAGGGCAACAGTCCTGGAGCAGCCTCAGGAACCTCATGCCACCACTCAGCTTAGCGACTCCCAGGAAGCTCAGAGAAAGGAGAACACACTGGGGGTCAAGATAGTGGCTCCCAGGGGGCTTAGTGAAGAGAGAGGTCAAGGGAGGGTCAGGCTAGTTATGGCGAGGATTTGAGTCTTGACCTGGGCATTCAAGGAAGGTGGGATATGGATAGGAGGAGAAGAGAATGCTTTCTCAGCAGGGAGGGCAGCATGCTTTTGATATGTGAGGAGGCTGGAGCTAAGCAAACATGTGGAGGAGCAGTGGAAGAGAAAGTTTTGTAAGTATTTGTGCCACACTGACAGTGACTTTGCATTTAGTTCCATGCTTTGTGACATCATTTGTGAAGTCCTTTGCTTTCCACTGGTAGACAGGTGCTTTGCACTTGGCTTGTTCGCAGTTTGACTCCTACCCCACTCTCCGGCTGATCTCCCTTGAAACTACTTCTTCTCTTACGCTGAAGAAGCTAGACAGTGCCCTAGGTTTGGGCCTTTCCCTGTGGCCTGCCTTCTGTCTGAAATGTCCCTCAGTCATCTTCATCAGACATATTCCCTGTCCTGGAAGATTCAACTCAGGTATCACTTCTGCTGAGAAGCTCAGCAGTCAGACTCTTGCTTTGAGGTTCCTTGGCACTTGGGAAATCACTTATCTCAGTTGAAACTGAATCCATGTATATTTCCTTCCAGACATGTCCATCTAGAGCACAAAGATGGAGTCTGGTTCCTCTCTGTGTCTCTGGTGGCTAGCCAGGGCTGGGCATAGACTGTGTGCTCAATGAGTAATTGCAGGCTGATGATTCGTCTTTAAGAACTAGTTCCATGGAGGCTCCTCCAAGTCAGAGCTAGGCATGTGGCGGGGCTAGGCATGTGGGTGTGGCTAGGCATGCACCCCTGGAAGATAGCATACTGGCTGTCAGAGCACATCTGAGGCTGCTTGCTGGCCTCAGCAAATGCAATGTGAAGGCCCGGCCAGGCGAGTCAGGCGCTGACCATGAATAATTACCCTGTGAAGTTCACTAGACTTTTTGGTGTGTGGATAGCTCCCTGCCTCCAGGTTCCTTGGCAGAAAGGCAGGAAAGCAGCCGACCCGTGTGGAAACATTGCGACTCAGGGCCACCTTGGTGCTGCGGGCCCAAAGGGTGGGGATAGAGGCCGGCTGTCCAGAGTCTTTTCAGCTTGGTTCCCCTGCAGACTGTGCTGAGCTGAAGAGGGAAGGAATAGGTACAAGGGGAGGGGAGACTGAGGATTCTGTTCCTAGTTGGCCTTATGATTTCCTCGTGTGAGGTAACCTGAGCAAGTCTGGGAAAAACAAGGGGTCTAACCCCTTCCTCTCTGCACCCCAGCCACTTTGTATTGCAAGTGTGCTTAAAGGCCCAGCAGGAGAGGTGGCTTAACTTTGAACTTCAGCCCAGTCCTTACCAGCAGCCATTCAGGACATAGAGGCTGCTGAGTCCTGGAGGCCCAGTGGCAAAGTAATCTTTCTGACCTTTATGCTGTGTGACTTGGTGCAGGCTGCACTAAGATTCCTCCTTAAAAAGAGTAATGATAAAAGCAAAGCCAGAGAGGTCATTGCCAAGGTTGCAGGAATATTATGTAAAAGCCTTACTCCATGCCTTGTTTCCCCTGTGTGACCCAAGCTCTTGCTCTCTACAGGGTCCTCGCGTGTCCTTGATCTTACTTTGTGTTTCCCCCTTCCCTTTCTTCTCTCCTCCTCCTCCACTCCCCCAGCAGAGCTTTACTTCTTCAGAAAGGTGGGGAAGGTCCTGGTCTGCTTGGTCACCTGAGACTTGCCTAGTGAGTGAGCAACTGGGGATGAATTCACCATGCGTATTTCCTAAGACCTTCAATCTGAGAAGAGGCAAAATGTCTTTCAGCTGCCCTTACTTCTCCAGAAATGGTGTGGGTTGCATCAGGAAATAGGAACTTTTCAATGGCCAAGTTTCCACATCTCCCACCGCCACCTACTTCCCCTGTAGCAGAGTGGAGCAGGCCCGTGTTTGCTGACATTTGGAATGTCATTGAATGATCTTATATTCTTATTGAGCTGTCAACTTAGAGAGGACTTGGGGCCCTGCTTCCAGCTCCCTCTAGGGGATAGAGCTGTCACCGAGGGGCCAGAAGAATACGCACGTATGCACACGCATTAATATACACAATGTATATGCATGTGAACGCATACACCCCAAGTGGATATACTCCAAATTGCATCTCTGTATCCATACATGCATTCATGTATAGGTGCATATACACATAAGCAGTCACCTGCAGAAATATTTGGAGACATACCCAGACATGAAATTGTTTATACATACATATTCATAAAGTATAAAGATACATGCACACAGGTAAACGTATATATCTTCATCAGTAAACAAAAATTTTTTTTTTTTTTTTTGAGACAGGGTATCACTCTGTCATCCAGGCTAGAGTGCAGTAGCACAAACATGGCTCACTGCAGCCTTGACCTCTCGGGCTCAAATGATCCTCCCACGTCAGCCTCCCAAGTAGCTGGGACTACAGGTGCCCACTACCATGCCCGGCTAATTTTTGTATTTTTTGTAGAAATGGGATTTCGCCATGTTGTCCAGGCTGGTCTCAAACTCCTGGGCTCAAGCAGTCCCCCCTCCTCAGCCTCCCAAAGTGCTAGGATTGCAGACATTAGCCACTGTGCCCGGCCAGTAAAAAAATATTTTGAATGCCTTCTGTGTGCCAGGTACTGTGTGAGGGCCTGGAGATACAAAAAGATGGATGTGGAATAAATAATTTTAGTTGCATTGAGTAACACTAAACAGTTCAGAGTCATGGATCATATAATAAGGAACTAACTTAGTAGGGTGTGGTGAGAGAATAGTTCCCCGAGGAAGGATGTCTAAGCTGAGACTTGAAGAATGAGTTAGAATTGGCTAAGCACAGTGTAGCATGTGGGGAGACCCCAAGGTGAAGAGAAGCCTGGCAGCTTCATGAAACCAGAGTGTAAGTTTCAGAAGGAGAAAGAATTGGCGTCTCTTTTGTTCCCTGCTCTATCCCCATCACTCTGAATAGTTCCTGGCACACAGATGTTTAATCCTTACTTGTTGAGTGAATAAATGCCTAAAACAGGGAAGGTGGCGAAAGGAGAGTGGCATGAGATGAGGCTAGAAGGGAGTCAGGAGCCTATAGACCACACTTTGATTTTGACCTTGATGTTTAGGTTAAGAGGAAGCTATTGGCCGGGCGCGGTGGCTCACACCTGTAATCCCAGCACTTTGGGAGGCTGAGGCGGGTGGATCACGAGGTCAAGAGATCGAGACCATCCTGGTCAACATGGTGAAACCCCGTCTCTACTAAAAAAATACAAAAATTAGGTGGGCATGGTGGCACGTGCCTGTAGTCCCAGCTACTCGGGAGGCTGAGGCAGGAGAATTGCTTGAACCCAGGAGGCGGAGGTTGCGGTGAGCCGAGATCGCGCCATTGCACTCCAGCCTGGGTAACAAGAGCGAAACTCCGTCTCCAAAAAAAAAAAAAGAGGAAGCTATTAAAGGGCATTAAATGTAAGAGGGGCATCATCTGATTTGCATTCTAAGAAAGGTCTCTCTGGCTGCAGTGTAGAGGGAGCTAAGAGCAGATACAGGAGACCAGTTGCTGGTTTTTCTTAATAGGACTACATTTGGCATTTTTGGGTGGGACAAATCATTGTGTGGGTTACATTGCTCAACTCGTAGCACCCCCAGCCCCTGTTAACTGAATACCAGTAGTGCCCCTCTGAGTCATTGTGATAATAAAAAATGCCACCCTGTATCCATTTCTAGTGACCTGGACAGGGTGGGAGTGGACGAGTACTATCTTTGATTGAGAACCACAGAACTAGGCTATTTTTGTGGTCCAGGTGAAAGATGGTAATTACTTGGATTAAACTGATAGCAGTGGAAATGTAGAGAAATGGACAATTCCTCAGTATTAAATGGTATAGTCAGTTCTGCTGTAATGCAACATATAGATTTCTGAAAATCACCATGCTAGAGAAAGTCATGCAACAGAAATTCCGTTAGTGACACGTAAAAGAAAAGATAGGAATCTAATATAAATGGTAGCAGAGTTTTACGCATTAAATGCTTAAGAAATACATAAATACCACAATAAATATGGTACTTTACTTTGTAAAACCCCAAAGTTTGCTTGTAGAAATGGGCATGAGAAGGGTTACAGCTTGTGAGTTATTGTGAAGTGGTGGAAGGAGAATGTCTGAAATCAGATGGAAAATTGTAACCAGTTGAATGTGGTCTGTAACATGCAGTGATCTAAGTGGCTGGTAGATGTTTAAGATGTGTACACATATGTGTTTTATATATTCCTACCCAGCTCTGTTCAGCAAGGTGTGGTTTCCTTTGTTCATCTAGTGTTTCTCGTGAACAAAATTGCACATAAACAAATGTAAAATTTGTGTTACTATAAATTGTTCCCAATACATCAATTGCATTGGACAGATTTGCTCTTTCAAAGAGTATTATAGTAGCACTGATTGTATAATAAACAGGAAATGGTGATTGGTTGTGAAGGTTGAGGATGAAGGAGAAGACCATTACGACTCCAGGATTTATGATTTGAGCAACTGAGTGAATTGGAATGAGTTTACTGAGATAATGTTAGAAGGAGAAGTTTCAGGATTGGAAAAGATGAAGTAAATGTGGGGTATATGAGTTCAGATGCTTTTGAGACATTGAGGAGACAGTTAAGTACATAAGTCCAGGGCTCAAGGGTGAAGTCTAGATAAGAGATACAGATTTTAAGACCAGGTGTGGTGGCTTATATCTATAATCCCAGGGAGGCCGAGGTGGGAGGCCTCCTTGAGGCCAAGGAGCGCAAGACTAACCTGAGCAACATAGTGAGACCACACCTCTACAAAAAAACTTAAAAATTAGCCAGACTTGGTGATGCATGTTCCTAGTCCTAACTACTTGGGAGGCTGAGGCAGGAGGATCCTTTGAGCCCAGGAGTTTGAACTGCAGTGAGCTATGATTGCACCACTTCACTCTAGCCTGGAGTGCAAGTCCCTGTCTCAAAGAAAAAAAAAAAAAAGATTTGGCAGTTATTGGTGTGTGAATGATGATTAAAGCATGGAAGTGGATGAGATTGACGAAGAAGAAGGTATAGGGTAAGAAGAAAGCCTAGGCAGAACACTGAGAAATACTAACATTTGAGAGTTAAGGAGTAGTCAAAAATAGAAAGAATAATAAATAGTCCTGAATTATGGATTGCATTTTGTGTGCTAGACCTGTTTTCCAACATAGTTTCTACTAGCCACATATAGCAATAGATCACTTGAAATGTAGCTAGTATGATTGAAGAACACATTTTAAATTTTATTTAATTTTAATCAATTTAAATTAAAAACTTTCTTGGCTAGGTGCAGTGGTTCATGCCTGTATTGCCAGCACTTTGGGAGGCCGAGGTGGGCAGATGACCTGAGGTCGAGAGTTTGAGACCAGCCTGGCCAACATGGCAAAACCTCGTCTCTACTAAAAAAATTCAAAAAATTAGCCAAGCATAATGGTGGGCCCCTGTAATCCCAGCTACTTGGGAAGCTGAGGCGTGAGAATCACTTGAACCCGGGAGGCAGTGGAGGTTGCGGTGAGCCGAGATTGCACCACTGCATTCCAAGCTGGGCAACAGAGTGAGTCTCCATCTCAAAAAAAAAAAAAAATTAATTAATTAGTTAATTAAAAACTTCCTTGAAAAACTTTAAGTATGTTTAGTACAACCTGGGTTGGTGAATCTACATTTTAGACTGTTAATTGTATAAAATCTAAATACAGATTAAGTATTTCTCTCATTTTTTTCTGAGACAGTCTTGCTCTTTTGTCCAAGCTAAAGTGCAGTGATCTTGGCTCACTGCAACCTTTGCCTCCTGGGTTCAAGTGATTCTTGTGCCTCAGCCTCCCAAGTAGCTGAGACTATAGGTGTGTGCCACCACACCCGGCTAGTTTTGTATTTTTAGTAGAAATAAAAATACATGTTGGCCAGGCTGGTCTCCCAACTCCTGGCCTCAGCAATCCACCTGCCTTGGCCGATTAAATTGCTGGGATTATAGGTGTGAGTCACTGCACTTGGCAGGTTAAGTATTTCTGATGAAGATTTAGCGTCCCAGTTGAGATGTACAGTAAGTGTAAGTTACATGTCAAATTTCAAAGACTTGTTATGAAAAAATGCAAAATGTCTCATAATTTTTTGTGTTGATTACATGTTGAAATAATATTTGGATATACTAAAATAAGATATATTATTAAAATAATTTTGTCTGTTTCATTTTACTTTTGAATGTGGCTACTAGAAAATTCTAAATTTCATATGTGGCTCACATTCTATTTCTGTTGGACAGTGCTGTGCTAGACACTGTGGTTATATACCTACATCGTCTAATCCTCACAGGACCCAGTGCAGTGTTTGCTATTGTTTTTCACATTTTAAGGTTGAGAGAACCAAGGCATGGAGCAGTGACGAAATTTGCTCGGTGGTTTCACATTAGTACATGGCAGAGCTAGAACTTAAATTTAGTTTTACTGAATGCTGAAGAGACAGAGAAAGAGAGCAAAAGAGTGGTACAAGAAGAGAAGACCTTAAGAGTGTGGTATTGTAGAAACCAAGAAAAGAAAGTGTTGGAGAAGAAGAGGAGTGGTCAGTTCAGAGAGGGCTGCACAATGTGAAGGCTAAAATATGAGCCCGGAACTACAAGGGCCTCAGTGACCTTGGTCCTGAGTAGCATGATCGGGACAGGAGCCAGACTGTAGTGAACTAAAGAGTAAATGAGAAATGAGGAGATAGAGAAACTTCACCTTTTTCAGAAATGTGGCTTTGAAGGAGAGGGAAGGGACAAGAGCTGTGATGGGGCAAGCAGGGGTTAAAGCAGGTTTTGTTTTTAAGTAGAAGACATTGTTTGTTTGTAGGCTCTATTAGAAAATGAAATCCTGTTGAAGGTGCAGGAGGGAGAGAAAGCCAGTAAGGGAGGCCTCTGAGGAGGTGAGAGGAGAAGGGATGGAAAGCCCGGGCTCTTGAAATTGGCTCTCCTTATTCTGAGAACCTAGGCAGGAAAAAAAAAAAAAAAGAAAAATTTAAAAAACATTGGCTCTCTTTAGGAGGAAGGTCCCTGCTTCTATTGGGACAGGAGGGAAGAAGATGGGCACATGTGGAGGTAGGTGGGCTTGTACATTTGGTGGTAGCAAAGCAAGTTGAGGTAGTTACCATCCGATGGCTTTTATTTTTCTGTGTGAAACAGAAGATGAGTCATTTGCTGATCACTAATAGGGAAGGGCTGGGAAGGTTTACAGGATTGCTGTCGTTCTAGCAGAGAAAAGATGTGTGAGCTGACTTGAGAAGTATAGTAGGATATCTAGGCAGTGCTGAGGATCCAGTTGAGGTTGATGGTATTAATTCATTGTGGAACCACTCTGTTCAGTTGCATGACTTTTCTTTATTGGACCTCAGCTGCCTGGTTGTGGGCATGGAGAAAGCAGACATTTAGATTCATCCAGGCTGGAGATTTTCCTCAAGGAGTTTCAATTAAAAGGATAGGGAATTGAAGATGTTGGTAAGACAGCAGTCAGCAAGATGGATTATGAGGTCTAAGCTGGATGTTGGGGGAAGAGAAGATAGCAGGAGGTCTGATGGATATGGAAAAAGTAAATCGGTACCAATAAAATGAGGAACTGGTACACTGGGTATAGCTGAACATGCCAGATGGAAGGATTAGAGATTATGGTTAGAGAATAGGATGTCTGAATTAGTGATTTCAGAGACGGGGCAGTTCTAGGTGTTGGCAGGTTCCAAGGTGTGGCCATGGAAATGGGTAGCTAATGTTGAATGGAAAAGAATGTTACTATGAATAAGGAATCAAGAAACAGAAAGGATGGATGAGACCTCCATAAGGATGTGAGTGTGTGTGTGTATGCATGCACACATAAAATATGTTTACCTATTGCATAAGCATGGACACATACGTGTAAATGTAATACAAATGCATACCTACACACATAGCCATGCAAGTGTGTGCACACACTCACAAACTCTGTGGAATTCCCTCTGACTCCTGGGCCTGATAGGTGGTGCTATGGTTTGGATGTTTGTCCTCTCCAGATCTCATATTGAAATTCGATCCCTAATATTGAAGATGGGACTGAATGGGAGGTGTCTGCATTGTGAGGGACAGTTCTCTCATGAATGGATTAATGTCCTCCCTGGGGGGTATGAGTGAATTCTCACTCTGTGCATTCCCAAGAGAGCTGGTTGTTAAAAAGAGCCTGGCACTTCTCCTTCTCTGTCTTGCTCCCTCTTGCCATGTGATCTCTGCACAAGCCAGCTCCCCTTCACTTTCTGTCTTGAGTGGAAGCAGCCTGAGGCCCTCACCCGATGCCCAGTCTTTAACTTTTCCAGACATCAGAATCATGAGCCACATAAACCATTTTTACAAATAAATTACCCAGCCTTGGGTATTCCTTTAGAGCAACACAAAATGGACTGAGGGAGGTGGGCTTCTGGGGAAGCAGGAAGGCAGCCTTAGGAGGATTCTGAGTCAGTCCTGGCAGACAGGGCTCAGCCAGTCAAACCTAGCAGCGGTAGGGATGAGGGCCACCTAGAATTTAACAGACCCTGGTATATCAGGGTATGAAGGTTGCTGCTCCACTTGCCTTCTCCCATCTGTACACTATGCCTTGCTGCAATTTCTGGATGCTCTGAAGAGGGTGGGATTGGGACCAGCTCTTAAAGAAAATCTTGGGTCCCTCTAAGGAGCATTTTATCCCTCCCCCTCCCCTGGGAGGGTACAGCAGGATAAACTGCTGAAGGGAGGGTTAGTGTCTACGATTGAGTGCGACTTTTCCTGACCTTGGAGCATTTAGAGTCCCAATCAGTGCAGTAATAAATTAAGGGCTTATGGAGGAATAAATTCTCGGCCTTAATGAAGTTCTTTGCTGGGGGCCATAGGCAGGTCAGGAGGTCGGGATGATGCAGATTGGAGGCTTCAGCAAGTGGGCTGAGCTGGCTGGGAAGTCATCAGGCGTGAGGGGATCCAAAACCCCGCTAGCCAGGGTTAATTTTTGGGGGGCTCTGAGGATTAAGCTGCTCAAGTGATAGCAGCCTGACAGAAGCGAGAACTCTATACAAAGGCAGCTGCAAGGTGCTGGCCACAGAGTTCCTCTCCTGGGTCTATTCAGAAGTTAACTTGGAAAAAAAACAAACAAACAAAAATGAAAATCAACAAAGGTGTGACTAGCTAGGGGCTCTGCAGGGTGTTCATTTTGTTTTATTTTGGAGAGCAGGGGAGTTTGTACTGAGGGCAGTTACTTCTGGGTCACTCCGAGGTCAAAACCAGACTGGGGCTGTGGTCTCGGTCTTTGGCATCATCCAAAGTGCAGAGCATTGTCCCTGGGGCAGTGGGTAGTTGAGGGCTGGTGTCCTGATGGGAATCAGCTCTGTAGGCCAAGTAGATAAGGGCCTTCGTCTGTCTTTGGGAAAAAAAAAAAAATGTGCACAGAGCATAGGTAGAGATGAGGCAGAGGTGGGAGCACAGGCATGAGTTAAGGAGAGAGTGAGTGGGAGAGCAGCCCAGAGTGCTTGCTGCTGGGTTTGATGCCGGAACTTTGGGAGGGACCAGTCTTGGGAGCTGGAGGCTACTGAATTGTAAGCTAAAACTAGAACCTGGGCCTTGAGACTCCAGATCCTGAGCTCTTTCCCCTTTCATCCCACTCTGTAACATCTGCTGTTGGGGATAAGCTCTTGGAGTGTAGTCCAGAGGTAGAGGAGGGAAAGTGCTGTGTTTGGAGTCAGGGGCTGCCAGAGCTAGAGGGAACATCTCCTTTCTTCCCATCTCCCTGCCCCCATGGTGTAGTGCCCAGCCTGGGCTTTTCCTTTAAATATGTCTTACAGCTGTCTGAACTCTGAAATTTCTTTCACTCCTTCCCTTGCCTTGTTAACATGTGTTGCCTTTGGGGTAATCAGGGAAAAAATATTATGTCCTTTTACAATTACCGGGTTTTGGAATATTAAAATGTCTCGCTGCATCGGCACTGTTATTTTGATTGGTATTCTAACCTTTGACTAGCCCATAAAGCGCACCGCTCCTGAAGCCAATATTGCAGGACTGAAATTTAATTCCGAAATGATTCCAGATAATAGGGAGACAGATAATATATGCATGAAGGATATTATGTTTGGACTAACTGCAGCAGGGCCAGGGCTGGGGAGCTGAATAATAGCCCAGAGTGAGTTATAATCTGTGGGACAGAAATGCCTTACTGTCAGGGCCAGGAGAGGAACTCTTAAATCAAAGGCACAGGAAAGGGTGTGATTGCAGGGTGCTTGTTTTGACAGGAAGAGCACCAGAGCCAAGGGTAGGTGTGGAAGGCTGTGCCCCATCTTTTCTCTTGAGCAAGATACCAAGGCCCTGGATGATCTAGCTCATTGCAGCATTCCTATCTCTACATCTCCTGTCTCTCCATAACATTCCAGCTGTATCAAACTTCTTGCTGTTTTTCAGATATACCTCACGGTTTCACCTCTCCTTCCATAAACTGTTCCCTTTTCTAACATCGCCTTTCCGCTTTTAGTGTGTTGGGAAACTCCTGTTCATCCTTCAAAACCCTTGTGTTTGATGCTTTCTCTGATGTTCCCCTACCTCTGGTAGGAATAGTAAATCACTTCCTCCTTTGTATGGCTTCAGAACTTTGTACTGAGTGTATCACATGCTTTTGTAATTATCTGCTTACGTGTTTTTGTTTCCCGCTACACTGTGAGCTCATCGAAGTCTATATACCACCCATCTCTGAATTTCCAGTGCGTGGCACTGGACCTGGCACACACTGGATATCAACAAGCATTAATTGAACCCACACTGAATCTTGAGCTAGACTAATGAGCTCCGGAGTCCAGATGCCTGTTCCTCTGCTGGAATTCCCAGACAAATAAACTTAGAGAAATTAAGTAACTTGCCTAAAGGCACATAGCCAGGAAGAGGTGAAGCTAGGATTTGAACCCAGGTCAGTGTGCTCTTTTCTCCAGGCCATGTGTCTTAGGCAAGTGAGTAGGGAAGGAATTAGAGGTTGAGGTAGGAAAAACAGAAATTCATCGCCCTGACTCCTTCCTTCCATAGCCCAAGTTTTGGGTCCACCTTGCTGGAAACAGCATTAGTTCTTAGCATTTATTGGTCTCAGGTCCCAGAAGGGATTGTGCCTCCTGTGCTGCTATTGACCTTTGGACAGTTATTCCACATAGAAGACATTCATCGATTGTGAGTTTGTAACCAAGAATCAGGACTGTACCTTGGAAAAGGTACCTAAGTGTGGTTTTGGAGAGCTCTTAGAGAAGTAGGCAGGCAGAATACAAGGAGCTCTTAGCAATGTCGGAAACCACCACAGACATTCTGTTCCTCCTTCAGGACTTGGTGGAACTTGTATTTTTTGGTATATAATGATAAAATACATAATGGAAAAAAGAACTACAGTAAATTTGGTTGTTTTTTTACATGAATTTATATTTTATTTTTTGAGACAGTCTCTTTCTCCGTCACCCAGGCTGGAGTGCAGTGGCATGATCTCAGCTCACTGCAACTTCTGCCTCCCAGGTTCAAGCTATTCTCATGCCTCAGCCTCCAGAATAGCCAGGACCACAGGGGTGCACCACCACACCCAGCTAATTTTTGTGTTTTCAGTAGAGATGGGGTCTTGTCATGTTGGCCAAGCTGGTCTTGAACTCCTGGCCTCGAGTGATTGGCCCATCTCAGCCTCCCAAAGTGCTGGGATTACAGGTGAGAGCTACTTTGTCTGGCCTGTATTTTATTAATTACAATATTATCTGTAAAAATCTGAAAACATAGTATAGCTGTATGTGAGATTTACCCCTCATTTAGTCTTGAGGTGATACATGGTATATCACTGAGTCCTGGGGAGGTGGGACGTGGCTCACAGCTAGAAACCACTGTGCAAAGGAAGAGCTTTGGAGTCAGAGGAGTCTGGCTTGTATTTCTAATACTGCTACTCACTAGCTGTGTGATCTGAAGCAAGTCCCTCTCTGAACCTATAAATGATGATTAATATCTGTCACACAGAATTTAGACTCTGAAGTCAAGTAGACCTGATATGGAATCATGGCTCTACACTTAGTAACTGTGGTATTTTAGAAAGGTCACTTAACTTCTTTGAGCCTTGGTATCCCCCTTATAAAAAGCAAGAAAAAGCATACCTACCTTCTAGAGTTGACCTGAGGATTAAATGATAGCACTGTGCCCCTGCCCTTTGCTTGCCCTGATACTGGCCATTGGAGATGAGATGACTAGTACTACAGGGAGAAAAGGAGTCAGGGGGACGGGAGATCAAGGTAGACATACAGGACATTGTGGGCAGGAGCTAGGAAAAAGAGACTCTCACAGCAGAGTTCATGTGAGCATTGGCAAGGATGAGCTTAATGCTGTCCTTGGACCAGCTTACCCTCAGTTCACACTGAGGGACAGAGTTGATCATCTCATGCCCTTGATCCCAGCTGCCATCAGCATGCCTGGCTGTCCAGTGGAGTACAGAGGCACATTCACCTTAGGTCAATTCCTGGCCCTATCATCTACCTGTGTTATGATCTTGGACAAGTTACTTACCTTCTCTGAACCTTGATTTCTGCATTTGTAAGGTAGAGATAATTTATAATAATAATTTGAAAACCAGGTGCTGCTCTAAGTGCTTTATATGGGTTAACTCAGTCCTCAAACAATTCTGAGAGAAGTTCTATTACTAGCTTTTGTACAGCTGAGGGAAACTGAAAGGTGGAGAGTTTCAATAGCTGGTGAGTGATAGAGTAGGTATCTGAATCTAGGCAGTAGACTCCAGAGTCCATGCTCTTAACTGCTTTGCTTTGTTGCTGCCAGTGCAAAGGAGGGAGGTGTCATTTTTGTTTGCAGTGTGGGAGAGAAAATCAGGAAAGATTTTGGTGGAGATGCTTGAGTCTTGAAAGATGAGTGCATTCCCAGGTGGTAGCACAAGTGCATCCAGGCAGAGGGAGGAGGTGAAGAAAGGCCTGAAGCGGCAAATCACTTTGAAGGGTTGGGGAACTACACACAGCAGTTTTCAGGTATTTTAAGCTGCTTGTGTGGACCAGCCACATGTATGTCTTTACTGGAGGAAAAGCAGAGTGAGGGTGAGCATGTGCAGTAAAGAATCATTGGCCGATGTCTAGAGTGGTGCCAGTGCGTGGTACATTAGCTCCAGAAAACCGCCGTGTTCATGTGCATGAAGGGAAGAGAGAGCCTGTGGGCCAGTGATAGCAGGGAGGGAAGCGGCCACCCTACCTGTTAGCATATTAGCTGTGGACAGACCATAGGCAGACAACCTCTATATCCTTATGGTAAATGTGGGAAATCACAGTGTGAGGAATCAATTAGATCCTGCTTGTAAAGCTCTTAGAGGAATGTGGGTACTCTATGTTAGGTGAGCAGCTTGGCACACCCTCAACTGGAGAGCTAGCCTGCCTTGCTCTGCATCCCTGGTGGGTGTGGCCACATGGGGGAAAGAAGCAGGTGAGGGAATCAGCTCAAGGCAGCTGGGATTCTTTCTTTCCCTCGAGGTTCCCTACAGCTGTTGCAAATGGACCTCTCCTCTGGAGTTCTTATAGTACCCTCTGTGGCGGACCCACCCCAGGGCCTGCCTTCTCTTGCTGGCTGCTGCTCAGAGTCTGTACTCTGTCAAACAAGGCAGCCTCTTAGTCCTAGTCCCATGATGAGCCCCACCTGCCTTTCTCTTGAGTCCTTGAGGGAGTGAATTCTGGGCTCGCTCTGGAGCACAGGAGAGCTGGGAGCTCTGCTGGGTGTGTTTGGGACCTGCATCTAAACCTAGGCATTCTGACTACTAAGTGTGTACTCCAACCCTTTGGGCCAGTTACTAGGGCCCAGTGTAGCTCAGAGCCCATGCCTCTTTGTTATCGTGGGTGGGCTGGTCTGTCCAGGTCAGGGAGCACAAGGTACTTGAGGAAAGGGACTAGATCTACTGCTTCTCTGAATCTGCAGAGCTAGGCAAGCAGAGTGGACTTCAGCAAGCTAAGAGGCATAAATACTGCAGAAGAGCTGAGGACAGTTTCGGAGAAAGGTGGGGCATGGTGGCAGGGGAAAGACGAACTTATCTGTTGAGTCTGAGAGGGGTTAAAGTTAGTCTGCCTTGTCCCCAGAGTTTCGTGTGTGTGTGTGTGTGTGTGTGTGTTTGTGTGTGTGTTTCTGTCTTTTGATTTTGCTGTTGCTACTCTAGACCCTGAAACTGGGAGTCGTTGCAGAAAAGAAGAGGAAAAGACAGGATAATTTCCTTCAAGGCAGGAAGCACAGTCCTGCCTTCCATCTCCCATACTGTCTGTAGGTCAGTCTGCAAAGGCAGGTTTCACCATGTTTATCAGTATCAGTAACAATAGAGCACCAATGCATTGAGCCCCAGTTGGTGCCATCTGTGTGGGATACTTTACACACATTATTGCATTTAATCCTCACAGCTACTGAGGGGCTGTGAGGGCTGTTGTCCCTGTTTTATGGGTGCTGAAATGGAAACTCAGAAGCTTGCCCACCACATGACCAGTAGGATGCAAATTCAGTTTCTCTCCTTCCATAGCTTCCCTCTTGTCACTTGTCCCATAGCAGTTACCACCTGAAGGCTGTCTGGCCTGTTTTGAACTGGAGGCCCAGGCAAACACACAGCAGCCATTATTAGTTGTGTGGTCAGTGAAAGTCAGTGAATGGGCAAGGATAGGGATTGGCTTCTTCCTCCAGGTCTCTTGAGAGTGATACCGCTGTGTGTGTAAGAGGGTGCACCCATTTGTATATGCGTGTCTGTATGTGTTAAAAGAAGCGTATTCGCCCCGTTGGGGAGGTTTGTGCAGGCTTGAATATGTCTGTATATTCTGATGTGTGCATGGGCCCACAAATGGGAATGTGGGTGAAGATGTTGGTATGGGATTTGTAGTCTGACTAGACACTAGAGGTGGGCAGATGAGGCCCTTGTCTCTGGAGGGCAGTATGATGCAACACAGAGAGATCTGGACTGAACTCCTTGCTAGAAATGGGCTCTCGTGTTGGGTTACTTGCCCTTTCTGAGGTCTCAGTTTCCTCCTATAACAAATAGGGGAGTTGGATGAGGCAGTTTCTTCTTGTGGTCTCTTGGTCTCTTCTGCCTCTGCCATTATGAGATCATTCATGGAAACTTAGGTTTTCCTTTTTTGCTCCCATCTAAAAATGAGTCAGATGCAAGGAAGACAGCAGAAGTTCCTCTTTTACCCTTACCAACTTCAATCTTGGCTTTGAGATGACTCCACTGTCCCACTGGAAGAAGTCGAGGGTTTAGGGAAGGCAGGGCATTGCTTGGCATCAGGACAAGAGAGCAAGGGACTCAGGTGTTGTGGAGAAGTTTAAATAGCTGTCACTTGTCACAATTTGGGCTGGCTTGGACTGAAGTCAAATGCCTTTAGGCTTCACCATGAGAATATGGGGTGAGAAGAAGCTCATTGTCTCCCTTCTTCTTTGTGAGTGGAAAGGAGAGGGACCTCTCAGTACCCTAAAGGTAGGGAGCAGCCTTGGCCCTTACTCTGGTCTTTGATTCTCCATTTGTTGTCTTGGTAGACACTGTGATGGCCAGGTAGAGACCGGGAAAAGTAGCTGGATGTTTGTTCGCATTCATAGGGTACTGTGCTGGCTCAACCCGTTGTCTTTCGTGAGTTGACTTGGCTTGCTGTCCAGCTCCCTTGGGGGAACAGTGTTTTGAGCTTAGGTGGCTTACTTTTCCCAGGCTGACTCCTCAGGAATGATCTGAATGGCTGCTATAGATGGGACCTTTGATTGTCTCAGTCTTCAAGTTGGATAGTAGCTGGTTTTTATTTTCCCCTTAATTGGTTTTCAGTTCCCTATAATTTCTGAATTTGACTGGCTGGGGCACTAGAGAAGGGGTGGGGCAATGTGCGATACAGTGCCCTCAGCCCTAATAAGACATTTTTCTCTTGGTTGGGCTTAGATCACCTGGACCTAGGCCTCAGATAGCAAGCGTCTTGTCCTTTGCCTGGGCTGGGACATCTATATTCACCTCCAGCCACCCCATGAAGTCCTTCTGTGGCTTGGGGCCTCTGGACTCAGAGGTGACTCAGACCTGGTCTTCACCTGTATAGAGCTTCTGGTCTGGTGGTGAAGATGGATGGATCAGTAGGCAGGTGGGGAAAAAAATATAATAGAAGTGGTAAGTACAGTGATAGAAATATGTGTATGGAGTGTATGTGAATCATCTGTGTTAAAAAAATTATTTTGAATTCAGCTCTGTACTGAGTCAAAATTTACAAGAGACAGAGGATCCACGTAAACACATTTTTGTGTTCATGTGACTCCTGCCTGTGCCACTTGATAAGCTTTGAACTACCCTGATGAGCTAGTCCCTGCTAGTGCCTGCTGTGACTTCTTCAAAGGCCCTAAAGCAGGGCCCTCAGGAGACCCTAGGTTGCCCTATTAGGAAAAGAGGGTGGCCCTCCTGGGGAGATGAGGTCCAGGCCGGCTGCTCAGGAAGTGTTTTTGTGTGAGTGTGGGCAGGTAGGCTTGAGTGTGTACAGGCATAAACCCAAGTGTGCTTATGGCAGCTGTCAGTGATCTGTCCGTAGCACCACGACCATGTCTTCTGTTTCTAGGCCTGAGCTTGGCACCTACTTAGCTACAAGCAGGCAGACGGGCTGCAGGCAGATCCCAGGGCAGGCCTGAGGCCTCCCCAGTGGTGTGTTTGCTGTGCCTAATTACCCGGCAGTTGTTTAACTATGCAAGCTGCATGCCTGCCTTTATTGCGCTGTGATTGCTGAGCTGCCTATGGGGAGTGTCATAAAAAGATATAAAATGCCCATTATCTGTCTGACGCCCTCCTCCTGGACTGTGGGTGTTTGTGTTTTATTTTATTTTTATGGCTCGAGGGAAGCTCTGCAGGAAAGAAAGGGAGGGAGGAACGGAGAGGGGAGGAGAGACGCATAGGAATTGGGGGTTGGGAGAATGAGGAGCCCCTTTTTACTGTGGGCAGAAGGGTTCTCCTGACCAAAAGCATGATATGGAAATGGCAGATCTCCAGGGTCAGGACAAACTGCTTAGGAAATAAGTAAGTCACAAATCTTTCCCTCCCCATCCACCTACTAGTCTTACAGCTTATGTGTCCACCTTACCTAAGTATGCTAACTTCTCCCTGCTTTAGGCCCACTGCTTTGGGTGCAGGACAGGGTTGTGACAATGGTCTCTCATTCCAACCCAGTTCTTTACCAGCTTGAATGACTCAGATTGCCGACTAGCCTCCTAGAGCTCTGTGGCTTGCTTTGGGGCAAATACTGTTAGCACCACCACCTGTTCCTGTTGCTCTATTGAAACCTTCCGTCCTTGAAGAGCTTACACTATATAACCAGAGTGCCAAGGTTTATGGTAGGTATTCAATAAATGTGTGTCAAATGGGACTGAATTCAACATAGCCATTCATTCATTCATTTTCATACTGTAAATGGCTTTTGAGTACCTACTGGGTCAGGCACTCTGCCAAGCACTGAGGATAAAACAGTGAACAAAACAGACAAAATCCTAGCCGTCACTGGTTATTAGAGTTTATTGGGAGAAGGACTTAAGGATTTAAACTCTAGATACTGTGATTCTGAAAACCATGCCCTTTCAACTGTGACAGGTTGTTTCCTGTGCCTGAACCATCAAACCCTAGACTATCCTGGACTGATCTTCTCAGTACTTGAAAAGTCTTGGTGTCTACTGAATGAAGTATAAGCTCTCTAGCCTGACCTTTGAGACACTCGAAGTCCTTTCAAGCTGTGCCAAGATAGCCTGTATGGTCCACTTCCAAGCCTTATTCACAGTTATTCCATTTGGCTGCATTCTTGCCTAGTGAGCTTCTGCTTATCCTTTAAGATGTAACTCCTCTTATGTCCTCTGTGAAGACTTTTCCAGTTTCCCGGTGGAACTTTCTCCCTCTTCACACACCTGTACTGAGTGCCTTCGGAGGGCTAGGCATGATGCTAGAGCCTCCTCTGACTTTGTTCACAGTTGGTGAGCCTGCTGTGGGTTTCTTGCACTTCTTTGATCATAATTTTTTAATAGAGTTTTATTGAGATATAATTCACATACAATTCACCAGTTTAAGGTGTATAATTTGTTGTTTTTTAGCATATTTACAGGATTGTATAACCATCATCACCATCTAAATTTAGATTTTTATCCCCACTAAAAGAAACTTCATTAACAGCTACTTCTCATTTCCCCGCAAATGCCCCAGCCTGACGCAACTACTCATCTACTTTCCATCTCTATAAATTTGCCTATTCTGGCCATTCTGGAAACTTCTTATATGTGGTCTTTTGTGATTAGCTTTTTTCACTTAGTGTAATTTTCAAGATTCATCCATGTTGTATTATCACTTAGTGCTTCGTTTCTTTTCACTGCCAAATAATATTTTATTGTATAGATAGTACCACATTTTCTTTATTCTCCCATCAGGTGATCAATATTTGGGTTGTGTCTACTTTTTGGATGTTATGAACATTCATGTGCAAGTTCACTTGATCATTTTTGCCTTTTTAAAAAAACACTTGTCTGTCTTTCCTAGTACATTGTGAGTTCCATGAGAATAGGGGTCACTGCTATATTGTTGACTGCTGTACCCCCACCACTTAGCCTGTGGATAGTACTCAGTAAATGTCAGTTAATAAAAGCATGCAAGCTTTCTCATTCTCATTCCCCCCTTGTGATGTAATAGAAAATTGTTGGGACTTGTTTTACCCCATAGCCCACTCTGCTGTGAGTACAGCTGTATAGGCATATCTGCCACCTGTGCAAAAGTGTAAGTTCATTCATCAGTACCATGGACCAACCCCTTTTTTTCCTTTTCTTTTCTTTCTTTCTTTTTTTTGAGACAGAGTTTCGCTCTTTTCGCCCAGGTTGGAGTGCAGTGGTGTGATCTTGGCTCACTGCAACCTCCGCCTCCCGGATTCAAGTGATTCTCCTGCCTCAGCCTCCCAAGTAGCTGGGATTACAGGTGCCCACCACACCTGGCTAATTTTTTGTATTTTTAGTAGAGACAGGGTTTTGCCGTCTAGTCTTGAACTCTTGTCCTCAGGTGATCCGCCCACCTTCGCCTCCCAAAGTGCTGGGATGATAGGCGTGAGCCACTGCACCTGGCTGGACCAAGCCCTTTCATCCCACTGGTGGCCTCAAGTCCTTGACCAACAACAGGTGATGTGAGAAACTTCCTTGAGTTGTCCCCAGGGTGGCAGATATGGCTTCTAGCAGATTCAATTCCTGTTCTCTCTCCTTCCTTCTTCTGTGGGCCTCTGAATTGTTTTATGCATGGAGGGCTGGATCTGTGGGAGGATGCTTGTGGGAGAGAGTGTTGGACTGGGTGGCCTCCTGGCTCAAGGCCAGTCTGGCTTTGTGATAACTCTGGATACCTGGACATCTGAGGAGAAGAGGCTGCCCCTGCCATTCTAGTCAGTAGCCCATATGAACCAGGTCCATGGAAGAAAAGGAATTTCTAGAACCAATAGCTTCTGAGAGATTAGTAAAACCAATAATTCTCTTTTCTTTGTACTTACTCACCCTAATAGTTTGAGCCCATAATTAGAATTGGGCTTTATTAGGCTAATTAGGAGGAAGGAATGATGGCAGGAGGGCATGGAGATGCATCAGCATGGTGGGCAGTAAATCTAGGGTTTTAATAGGTTTGTTCCGTAATCAGACGGTTTGGAAGGCTGACTGGGTGGCTGCCCCCCCTTCCTTGTATTCCCACCACTCCTTGAAGTGGCCTTCACACTTTGCCATCCTTGTCCTCAATGCTGGCAGCAGCACTGGGATATGGGGGCTCAGGAAGGAGGGAGGAGACCCCACCCAGAGCTTCATTGCCTATGCACACGCCGTCCAGCCTGGCGGCATGATTACCTTGCTGAGAAATCCGTCCAGCCGCGGGGCTGCTGATAGCAATCATTGATTAAGAGGGTAATTGTCCTGAAAATTCAGATTGATCAGAAGGCAGAAATGATAACTTGTGTAACTGTGTTTAAAGCCACGTCCTGTCAATAGAAGAGACTGAGATGTATCACACCAAGAGGGGGGCAGAGCGGATGGGTGTGTGCGGGCGGGCGGGTGCTGCCATCCTTCTCTCAGGGCTGAGCAGGATGTTTCTTGTCAGTAACCTGAACTATTGGAGATTCAATCACTTTTATCTCCCCCTCTCTCTCAATCCAAATGCCTTTTCATATTAGGAAATTAGAATTGGCCCTGCTCATGCAAGATTTATTAGCTCTGCTGAGCAGTCGCACCGGAGAGTAAATGATTTTGCTTTGCTGGAGCTTTTTACACATTAGGACCCAACTTCTCCTTTCCTGCTCTGTGCCACTGGCTGCCTGGAGGAGGGAGTGAGCTCTAGAATTGAATACTCAGGAAGTAAGGGAAAAGCCTCACTTGGATCTGGCTTCTTCATCTGCCAGAGACAGACTGACTTTTGGTGTCTGACTGACTTACTCCTACTGTCCCCAGACATGTCCCCTACTGGAATCTAGGGTTGTCTCTCTCCTGAGGAGATGAGGTTTATTCCTCAGACTTGGAAGCCCAGGTGTTGGCTTATCTTGGGAGGAAGGGCTCAGAGAGGGCTAGAAGAGTTGGAGGAAGGAAGGAGGGGCAAGAGTTTGTGTTGGGTCAGGATTGGCAATAGCAGCAAAGAATAGAGGGGACACCATGACTTTTCTTCTCAGAGCCCAGGCCTATACTCCTTTCAGGAATGGGGCTGCAAGGACCAGAGCATCTTTTGGAGCTCCTGGGGAAGCTGTCCAGGAAGCCACCTGGGTGCTCGGAGAGTGTAGAAGCTGTTTAGAGCAAAGCTGAAGGTGTCTGGGCCTGCTGCCCCTCTGTATCTAAGGGACTACAAAGTTGATTCTGGCTGAGGCTATCTGATCTGCCAACAATACAGGCTCTTAGTGGAGGAAGGACTGGAATCCATTCCATGTTTCTGGAATCCTACCGTGACCTTGGGCTGAGAGGCAGTGTGGGCCTGTGTGGCCAGTTGGACTCAGCCTGCCCTGAAAGCCAGGGCACCAGCAGGCTGGGCTTACTATAGGGAGAACAGTTCCCCTTCACTGAGACTGTACAATTTCCCTCCTTCTTGCTCTTCCTCTTCAGGCCCTCACCTCCTTGGGTCGCTTGGGCCCATGGATGAACATCAGTTACTGTCATTCTTCACCCTCTCTATTGCAAGTGTCTGATCCTAGAGGCCTAGCGGAATAGAAAAAAGTTTGAAGAATCCTTCTGATGTAGGAGCTGAGGGAAGGTTAATGGAACTTCTAGATTTTTTATGAAGGGGATCCCAAGGACTGCCCAGTTCAATATCCCTTTCCCCTTGTGGTTTGCTTTTTTACTTAGCCCTGTGAAGCCTCCTTTTCTCTGCTTTCAATTATTTCCCCAGGTGGAAATGTGACTACGCAAACTTGAGCGCTGTGGCTAGAAGTGATGGGGTTCCTGGGAGTGAACGGTGGAAGTAGGCAGCAGCCATTTTGGCCCAGAAAAAGGGCTGAGTTTTGGGGCAGGGGATAGAGAGAGGGAAGCAGGGAAGCATTGGGGAGTAAAGAATCTGGAGAGTGTCCGTAAGATGTTCCCTAGATGGGACCTGCCCTAGACCACCAGGCCATCAGCTTTCTACTGAGGGTCTGCTTAGGTCTTTCCTGTATACCACAAAGCTTTGTCCTCGGAGAAACCTTGACTCTCCTAGAAGGCTCCTCACACTAGGCTGAACTGGGTAGGGCAGATCTTCACTCTGCCTGTGCCACCCCCACTGACCCTGCAGCCCAGCATAAGTGTGCCAAGCGATAGGGTAGTCTTGGGAGCTTGGTGTACCCCCCACCTCCCTGACTCTGCTAGATTGTGAAGGCGCGGGTGCCCAGGGCCACCTGAGCTTCCCAGTGTGGAGTGCTTCTGCTTCTGCCCCTGAGCCAGGCTAGCTTGCCACCTAGGAATACTTTGCAGCCCAGAGGGAAGGTTGAGCCATGTTTGGCTAGGGTTAGTTTAGGCAAAGTCAAGAACGAGTGGAAGTGCTGTGCTATGGGCAGCTTGGACCTGGGGACAGAGAACTCAGAAGACAGACTCCTGGGATGTGAGAGAAGCACACAGTCCCTACAGGGTAATGTAAGTGGTGTTGCCTTCCAGAACCTGGAGAGGGAGGTTAATGGAACTGCTGGATTTCCAGAGAGAGTGTGACTGAATTCTCCTGGAAGAGCTCAGATGGGCATCCAGAAGGGGGCATTGAACTGGGCCTGTGTGGAGGATGGGGAGTGTGCCTTGGAGACAAGTGTAGGCTAGCATGGGGCAGAGAGGACAAGTGTCAGAGATCAGTTGGTTAGGGTAGGACTGAGCCCAGTGGGTGTTATTGTCCTCCTCACAATTCTCCATCATAATATGGAGGCATGCACCACCCTCTGCTTTAGCTAGCCTTGAGGGGTACCTACTTTCACTATCTGACTGGGCTGCCGTGGGTGAAGGGCCTTGGATTGCACTGTCTGGAGCCTAAGGTTGGCAAGATGTGAGGACAGAGCCCTCGGAACGATCCCAAGCAGATCCTCCCTCTACTCTGTTCCCTTCCTATGCTGCTGAAAGAGCAGGGAAGGGGCGAGGTTTCAGGTTAGGGGAACAGCTCTGGGGAAGCTTTAGGCACACTTGTGCCACACCCATTCCCAGCCCTGTCTTACACCCAGACTGAGCCCTGCTACCAAGGGCCAGGTGGGTTCCTGGGCCTGGTCAGGAAGCTGGGAGTAGATGGGAAAGCCAGGAGACTCATTTTCACTGGAATTTGACCTAAAGCAGGATTGGAAGGGAAGAAAAGAATTTGAACAAAAGTGCAGGCAGGAAGGAGCTGTTAACGAGCCTTTCTTTCTCTTTGGGGACGGAGCGGAGCTCATAGCGGGGCGCAGCCGCCAGCTCTCCTCAGAGCGGCTCTCTAAGGTAGCTGCAGTCTCTGGCCGCTGCCTGCTCTTGCTCGCTCTCCTTTTTTCCCTCTCCTCTTTCTCGGCTCTCTCTATTATGGGGACTTGCTCCAGCTCTTTCTCTCTCTTCTGTCTCTCCTTTTGTTCTCTCTTTGTCTATTTATCACACTGTGAAGGTTGAAAGAGATGTTATTAATCTGGGAGAATGAAGGCAGGATTAGTGGTATGAATCGGATTTTGAGAGGTGTAATGATAGAAAGACTCGCTCGGCTGGCGGCCTGCGTGAGCTTGATAAATGGGGAGCACTCCAGACTGACTCGCGCCTTCCTCCGCGCTGTGCGCCCTGCCCGCTGGGGCGTGCCGCGCTCTCAGATCTGCCAGCCGGCCCACCCCGCTCCTACCTGAACCGGAGCAAAAAGCCAAGGGTAAAGCAGACACAAATATCTCCCATCGCACTTGGAGACATCATTGCTTTTAGCACCCTTTTCAAGTGGAGGCCTGTCGAGTTCTCAAAGGACTGTGGGCAGAGGGAATGGGGACCTAGACTTCAGGCTGGAACAGCACCTGCCTGCTTCTAGGACCTGTAAGAAATGAATGTCGGGGGTCATAGTCCCTAGACCAATCAATAAGAGTACCAGACCCTATGCAATACGTGATTAAGCAAAGTGCTCTTGGGAGATGGGTGTGGAGGTCGGGGTGGGGCATGGAGGAGTGGGAGAGAGAAATCATGAAGGACTTCCTGAAGGTAGTGCCCTAGTAGACAGAATTTGAAGAAGGGAAGTTGAATGTTCCAGGTGGGGAAATAGTATAACCAAAGATAAGGGGCAGAAATAAGCCTGACTCTTGGGGTTGTTGTGGGGTTGGGCGGGGGCAGGGGGGGCGTTGAATGAAGTACCTCAGATCTGGTGAATTTCAGATCAAGAAGAGACCTAAGAAATCCAGTAGTTAAGTCCTTAATTTTTCAATGAAAAAACTGAGACCTGGGGGCTAGAGTTTCCATTTCTGAAATTATTTTTTGTCCAAATCCTGTTGCTACTTCTAAAGGTACCCCCTTCTAGCCATCCAGAGACTATACAATGGGCCTCTCTCTTCTCCTCTGTGACTCTGATCACGACCTTTCAACCTTCATCTTTGTAACCAGAAGATCAGGCTTAGGGTCACTGCTGCTTGGTCTCCAGCTCCTTCCCAGGAGCCTTGGCTTAGGGTCCTCCTCACACTCCCGCCCCTGCCCAATCCGCAGTCTGTGTGGATCATGCTGTCCCAGCCAACCAACTGCTGCCTGTGCAGTGAGGCAGGATCAGAAGCAGCCCACACCATTCGGGGCTCCAGAGGCCACTGGGCCTGAGAACTTTCCTCCTTTCAATCCTTACTGTGGCTCTCTCCACTCGCTGTATCACAGTTATGGGGAGTTACTGGTTTCTGTGTTTGTTTCCCCTCAAAGGACTATGAGTTCTGTGAGGGCAGGGTCTGCATGTGATTCTGTGTGAGTTGCTGGGGTCTGGCAGGCCCTCAGTGAATGTGTGAATAGTCAGTGAAGGAATGCTCATGTAGCTTCTTCTTCCCCTTCTAGATGGAAAATGGTCTGGGTTCTAGGTTTTTCCCAGGCCTGGCTACCTTTAGGAATAAGGAAGGGTAGATATGCAAAGGCACTACCTTTTATTGATTGATTGATTGATTGATTGATTGATTGAGAGAGAGGGTTTCACTCTGTCACTCAGGCTGGAGTGCAGTGGTGCAAACGGTGGCTCACTGCAGCCTCAACTCCCTGGGCTTAAGGGATTCTCCCACCCACCTCAGCCTCCCTAGTAACTAGGATCACAGGTGCATGCTACCATGCCTGGCTAATTTTTGTATTTTTGTTTTTATGTGCATGTTTTTTCATTTTTTGTGGAGATATGATTTCGTCATATTTCCTAGGCTGATCTTGAACTCCTGGGCTCAATTAGTCCTCCCCCCTCAGCCTCCCACAGCGCTGAGATTACAGGCATGAGCCGCTGTGGTGGAACTACCTTTTCACATTGGTAGAGCACCCCAAGATCACATAACGTGATAGTCGGAGGCCCCTGGATGGCCTTAGGAAACAGTACAAAGCCCTTACCATGGCCTTTGAGGTCCTGCATAGGCTGCATCTCCTGCCTTCCTCATCAGCCACATTTCATGCTTGCTTTTTGTGCTCAGGGACTCTGGCCTTGATTTGATTCCTTCCAGGCCTTAGCATACCCCCCGTCACCCCACCTCTGCCCTTCCGCCCCACCCTACCTCCAATCAGTTAGTCAACTTCTACTTACCTGTCCTCAGGGAAGCATTCACCACCTAGGTCAAGCTCCCCTTTTCTGTCCTATTATAAAAGCTTATGTGTCTTGTTGGAGCCTTTATTACAGTTCCTTCTTTGTACTTAAGACTCTTGGAGAAAGCCATAGATGCTCTCCGAGGACAGTACTGTGCACTGTTGCGTATATGTGCATATAGCCTGGCATGTAATAGGCTGTCAGTAAATGTTTGTTGTGAATGAGTCAGTGTGATTCCAAAGCCTGCACTCTTCCATCGCATTACAGTAGAGTGAAGACTGATTTGACAAAGGAAGATACAGGAACCAGGATACTGGGTATGCCCCAGAGAGAAGGTTCTTTGGGCCTTAGCTCTGGAGGCTGTAGTTTCAACCATCTCACCCTTTTTTTCCCTTCATACATCAGAGAAGAGAAGGGCTTTATCTGATTCTAAAGGTTTTTACTCTCTTCCTGGGTGATCTTCTCTACTCTTGTTTCTTGCACCACTCATCTGCTTCTTAGGATTCTGTCTCAGCTCAGACCTCTGGTCTGAACTCCTTGACTACGTGTCTACCTTCTCTAGGCACCCCACCTATGGCCCACTGAAGACCCTGTTCATCCTTCTTGCTGATTTCTGTCAGTGTTGTTTTGCAAGTATATTTACATGGCTTTCCTTCTAGCCTGGGAGCTCCTTGAGGGCAGTGGCTTGGTCTACTTGATCTGTGTATCTATGGCACCCAGCACAGGGCTTGGCACATGGTAGTTCCTCAATAAATGGGTGTTACATGAACAGTGTAATGAAGAGGGAGGAGGATCTGGGATGAATGTTTTGAATACCCTTCTTTTTCCCAGGGGGAAAGAAAGTGAAGGCGTGCATGCTGTGTGCAAGCATGCACATACCTTTGTATTTGAGGGGTGGGTGGCTGGGTGGTGGCGGCAGTAGTTTTGCATGCTCAATAAAGGATTATATTTTAATTTGGAAAGCACTTTAGAAACTTAAAGTGCTTTGCCTAAGTGCTGACTGCTATTAGTGTCTCCTTTTTATTAGGAAAAAGGACATGATTTTTCTCTTTTATCTTCAGGCCGGTCCAACTTCTGAGAGTCAAACTTAGCAAAATGCCTGCCCCTTACTGAGGACTAGTTACATGCCAGGTTCAAAGCTTTGGACTTGAAACACAGAATTCTGCTTTGCAGACTGGTTCTGACACCCCTGAGGGGATTAGCCCTAACAGCTCAGTATCGGGAAGGGGGGTGGGAGAGACAGGGTCATTTGACATAGTTCAAGCTGTAGTCCCTAGCCCCTCCTCTCTCCATCCAGGCCTGGGTGGGAGGACATAAGAACTTAAATTGTTTTGGGGAAATGGAGGAGCATCCCCAGTAATCATTAAAACTCACTCGTATGATACGAAGGGCCAGCTTCTGAGAGAGGATTGAGGAGCAGTGGCCCCAGGGAGTTGGGTTTGGTCAGCTATCACGGGGGTGATAGGACTGAGAGGCAGAGACATCACAGCTGCTGGACCTGGTACTGTTAGGAGCTGTCAGAGGGCTGGGTTAGAGGGAGGGATTATGTACAGGAGTAGCAGAGGGAATTCTAGTGCAGGAGGCCGTGAGGGAGAAACTCACCCCCGTGCCTTACAAGCGCCTTTGAGGGCCTTGCTGAAAGAAAAGGTGATATCCCTCCCCATGGAGATGATTTGGTGCTGCAGTGGTGGAAGGTCTGGAAGGACCCAGCTAAGCCCTGTAGTTGGGCCTCTCTGTTTGACCTTTGTCCCAGGATTCTTTCCTGAGGAGCCACAAGAGGGACAAGCACCCTGGTCTTCATCTGGACATCTCTGCCAGCCCTGGGTGTGGAAGGCTCTGCCCATGACTGAGGCACTGGAAGTGGGGCTTTGGCCCAGCTGGCTAGTGCCCTGCAGTCCCTGTCTCCTAATTGGGTCCTGATCTAGGGGAGCTAGGATGGGGGTGGGTTAGGGGGAGTACATTGAGCCAACTGCCTTAACTGAATTTCCATACCTCCTGTTGTTAATTATAGAGATGTAATAATGCGATTAGTGCACGATTAAAAAAAATCCCTGATATGATTACCATGGATTTAATATCACATGATATATCATTATATCGTTATGCAGTGACAGATGTAATTGAAATACACTTATTGGAGCCGGGGGTGGTGTTTCATTCAATCCCCAGCACCCCAGGGAGGAAAGGGCTGGCTGAAAAGAAGCGGTGGGAGAGGAAATTGTAATGAAAACAAAGAAAACTCACAATGTAGCTCTCACCCTGAGCAACTGGCTCAGAGTGACCTGCTGCCTTAGACTCTGTGACAGTGCACGTGGAGCCCCAAACAGGCCATCCTCTTCTGCAGGATGAGGCAGCATCTTGTTCTCAACCCAGAAACTTCCCTGTCCCCAAGTCCCCTCTGACTCAGCAGTGAAGCCAAGGAATCTGGGAGCAGGAAGGAGATAACTCTACCTGGAAATACTCGGGACCCTAATAGTTGGAATCAAACTGAGCTGGTAGCTGTCTTTCACTCCTGGGGCCCCCCCAGTGCCAAATGTTGTGGAACCGGGACCTGTGGCACAGCCCTTGCCTTTGCTGTAGTGGTAGCCCAGCACTCTAGAGGCAGCCATCGTGCTGGAGGCAGTGAGCAGTAAGGTTAAGTACACAGAGACGATAATTATCCCACTCAAGTTCCATTGATGAAGAGAGGCAGCAGCAGCTCTGGGGCCCCTGAAGTATGTTGGTAGCCAGAGAACACTGTACACACAACAGAACTGCCATCTGGGGTTAGGGAGGATGGGCTTGTGTCACCTGATGCAAGTGCCCAGCCCTTTGCTGCTATAGCTGTGCTGGTCAGGTCTCTGCTGGGCCCGAGGAATGGGTTGTGGGATATCCATAGGCTGAAGAGTTCCGAAAAGGAGGAGGCAGGAACAGTTCCCTCTTCCTTAAAACTATGGAAATTAGAAAAATGGCAGAGAGCTAGGAAAACTGAGTAGAATCTGAGCCCCCAGTTCCAAGCATGGCTATGGGGCGGAAAGAACAGCAATGGTTCCTGAAGGAGACTGGGTAGGATTGGCAGGAGTAGCAGCTCTGGAAACCAGGCCTCCATGCTTGGTAGAAGTATACCTGAAGAGGTGTCTTTTCTTCCTCTCCCCTTCTCTTCTCCCTTCCCCTTTTCTCAGTGGACACCACTCAGAGACAAGCAAATACAGCCCACCACCCCCCTTAAGAATCTCCCAGCATAATGGGAGACAAAGTCCATGTTATAGGTACCGTTCGCAGTGTGAGCGATTTAAAGGAGGGATGAGCCAGGAAAGACTATAAAGGAAGATACTTTTTGAATTGAGTGTTGAAAGAGGAGTGTGTGTTCAAATTAGGACAAAATGTGGGAGAAGGCAGAGGGCATTCTAGGCAGGCTGAAGGAACTGCTTCATCAAAGACTTGAAGGAATGGAACAGCCATCCCAGGACTTGGTGGGCAGTAAGGAAGAGGAAGGAATCAAGATTGACCCCCACATTTCTGGCCTGGTAGACCAGGTAGATGGTAATAGCTTTCACAGATTTGGGAGCCCAGGAGAAGAAGCAGTTTGAAGAGGAGATGTTGAAATGAGCTTTAAACATATTGAGAAGCAAACGTCTGTGTGAAATCCAGGTGGAGATTCGAGGTAGGCAATGGAATATATATTTTGACACTCAAGTGGGGTAAGAAATACAGATTTGGAAATTAGAAAGGTTGAAGACAACGGACTTGAGGAAATCACCCAAGGAGAGTGGTAGCATGTAGAAAAAAATAGGAAGAAAGAGTGCACAGTGGGTGAATACACACATATGATGACCAAATGCAGAGGAGACTACAGGAGAATGTGAGGAAAATGGCAGAGAGCTAGGGAAACTGAGTAGAATGTCAAGGAGAGAACAGCTTCAGAGATGGAGCAGGCTGCAAAGTGGCAAAGGCAGGCAAGAGTCTGAAACTGTCCACAGATGTGGGGCAGCATGGCGACAGCTGTGACGAGGCTACAGGGAGTGAAGGAGTGGGGAAAGAGAGGAGTAGAGACAGTCTTGAGAAGTTGGTTGTTAACAGGAGAACAGCATTAGCTGGATGGGATGTGAAATGCATAGAGAACTTTAAAAATAATCTACAACTTAACATAGCATTTAAAGAGCCAGGCGGTGTTTAAGCACTTTACAGACAATAACTCATATAATCCTCACATCAACTCTGTAGGGTAGAAACTGTTATAACACCCATTTTACAAAGAGGAAATCGAGACACAGAGAGGTTATGTGAAAGCGATAGGGATCTAAGCATATGCTTGAATCCTAATGAAGAAGCCACAGAGAAGAGGAGGTTAAGGATTTAGAAAGAAAAGGGATACTCGATGGAGCGAGGGCCTGAGGAGGTGGGAAAGGGTGACATGTAAAGCACAAGTCAAGAAGCCTTAGACAAGAAGCGTGGTGTCTCCCATTAGAACAGGGGAGGTGAAGGAGCAGGTGGAGAAGGATGCAGGCGCATTTGTGGATAAGGGGCGTGCAGTAGAAAGAGCTCTGCCTAGTGGCGTTATTATCTTTGTGAAAGTAGGAGGGGAGTAGGGTTGGTGAGTACCATGGAGGGTTGCTGAGGTTGTGATCTTGGATCTGTAGTAACCACTTCCTGTATGTAAGAATGACTTTTTCTGGCATTGCTGAGCTCAAGAGCAAGTATGGAGAAAAGGAGGAATGGTTGGGGTTTTCCAGAAAAGACGTGCTCTAGGACAAGTGGGCAGGGGAGTTGAAAATTGGGGGATGGGTAGTTGAAGTGATAGATTCAAGGGTTCAGGCTTAATAGAAAAGTACTGAAGCCAGAAAAGGGGATAGACAGAGTAGGGGCAGGCTGGGGCTGGGAAGAAGCAAGAGCAGAGGGAGAAAGCATACAACAGCTAGAAGGATAGGAGGCTGGGGCCAGAGTAGAATCTGTCCTTGTGAGATTTTAGAGGAAGAGCAGTTGTGAGTGATAACGAGGCTCGGGGGGGTACCTGTGCGGAAAGATGACTGAAATAGGTAGAGGAGAAGGTCATTGGAGCACAGGGAGTCAAGAAATTGAGAGTCAAGGTCCATGGCTGGGTTATCCTGTAGATACCGAAGTTACCCAGAGTGATGATGATTTGGAATGAAGTCCCAGAGGGAGAGGAAGAATAGTCTAGAAGCAGCAGGAAAAAATTTGAAGACATCTGTAGAGTATATCCAGGAGTGAATAGATATTGGCTTGCCAGTCAGTATTGCTGCATAACTGATCACCTTGACACTTAGTGACTTAAAATAACAGCAAATACTGTATTATCCCTCATGGTTTCTGTGACTGAGGAATTCAGGAAGGGATGGGTAATGTGGTTCTGGCTAAGGATCTCTGTGTGGCTATAGTCAGGCAGTGGCTGGAGCTGGCACAATGTGGTCAGAGCAGTTGCGGGCTGGCTGGCTGGCTGGGCCTCTCTCTCTCTTCACTGAGTCTCATGGCTTCTGTCTGTGTCCTCTCTGCATGAGTTAGTTTGGGCTTCCTCACAGCATGGCTACCTTGGGGCAGTCTCACTGCTTAACACAGCAGCCCCAGACTGCAGGGAAACTTCCCAGTGTTTGAGGTGGAAGCTGCCTAAGCATTTTTGCAGTAGTCTTGAAGTGACATTACTTCTGTATTACTCTGGTTGGTTGAAATAGTCACAAAAGCCCACCCTGTTTCCAGGGCAGGGATGGTGACATAGACAGTCTTGATGGTATAGGTATGTCAGAGTCACAGTGTAAGAAGAGCATATGGGATGGGAGATAGTGTTGCGACCCATCACAGGAAAATATACTGTGCCACAGTTGGTGTTAGGCTGACCTTGGAAAAGGATTCCCTGGGAAAGGGAAAGGCCAGGTACACTTTGAGCATGGCACCAAGAATATCTGGAGGTAGCAGTGGGAGTGAGTATTCCTGGGTGATCTCAGATGTAGCTGGGGAAAGTACTATCATCCCATTTTGCAGTACAAGAAACTGAGGCTCAGAGAGGTTTAATAACTCATCCAGAGTTACAGTGCTAATAGCTGGCAGATCTGAGCTTTTCTATGAGGCATGGACTGCCAGGTGTGCCGTAAGTATTTGTGGCCTACTCCATCCTAGTGTGTATCTGTAGCCTTAGGTGTTTGGCTCACCATCTGTGGAAGTGTTGGTCAGGATAAAAAGTTAGGTAGTATTTGTGTCTGTCAGACTTTCTCTCCCCTGTCCTCTGGAGTATCGCCATCACAGCTTCATCTCTGTTGGGGGTTAGGGGAATGGCAGGTGGTTTGATTTGGTTCCTAGTCTTGGACAGTCACCACAGGGTGACAAGTCATCAAGAGGTATGGTTAAAGGCTTGCTTCTCCTCACTTCTAGATCGGCTGAATGTGCTAGTGCAGGCTCCAAAACTCTGGGTTTTCTGGAAGTTGCAGAGCAGCCTGTTCTGTCTGCAGGCTGAGCTGGGTTCTAGCCCTTTAGCCCAACTACAGCCCTGCCCACTCTGTGTCCACCCCACTCTCAGGGTCCTGGTAGGTAGTATATGGGTGGGCAGAGACACCATAGCAGCTGCTGATGCCTCTTCTTTCCTCTTTGAAGGATCTGATGCTGCAGCCGATGAGGGCTACTTCATCTATTAAACCCAATACACTTGTCGCAGCTGCTAAGCCCCCGTAAGCTGCCGGGCGCCGTGTTTGTGATGGGACTGACAGTGCATGGAGGAGGCTGATTATACACGATTCCATTTCGCGGGCCCAGCAATGTAATTTCACAGGGCGATCAGCGTTTGCATGTAATAGCAGGCTGTGCTGAGGTGTCAGAATATTAAAGGCGCTAATGGCAAAGCTCCCTGTTACACAGGGGGCCACCCGCCGCGCCTACAGCAGGGCTATGCGGCAGGCCCGTCGCAGATGGCTGGCCACTAAGCTAATGGGGCAGCAGCCAAGGCGGGCAGAGCCACGAGAGAGGAGAGCCAGCCGGGAGCAGCTCGGCACCTGCTTCCCTGTGCATGGAAATTGCAACAGCCCATGGGAAGGGAAGCGTGCGTGCCTGCCTGGCACAGGGCTGGGGTGGGTTGGTAGGCCCAGCATCTTTCACCCCAGCCAGCTCCACCTGTCTCTGTGGTTCAGCATCAGTACCTGCCCTGCTTAGGACTCAGGAGCTCCTCAGTCATCCTCCTACCTGTCCCACCCTCTGGCCGGGAACCCCAGGGGTTAGGTGCTGACTGTGCACAGCTGGGCAGGTGGACCCTGATGGCTGACAGAGGTGCAGCCAAAGAAGTGGCACTCAGGGGATTTGGAAGCAGCTTTGGGAAACAGGCTCGGGCACAAGCTCTTAAAGAGAGGTCTTAAAGCAGATTCCTGCCCCACATTGATCAAGGTCAGAAAGCTTTTGGGCCCCAAACCCCACTCCTCCAAGCTGGCAGGAGAGGGAAGGGAGCAGTGAGAGGGAGCAGGCAGGATTAAAGGGATGGACACAAGGCCACTTAATGCCATGTTGCTGTCTGGTACACAGAGTTGGGAAGCAGTGCCTTAAGATGTGGCTCCCCTCTAACTTGGCTGTCCCAGCCACACCCAAGCCTTTATTTTGCTTGCTTCTGCCATTTTCCTTGGTCCTTGCTGTGACTTCTGTCTGGAATGTTGTACTCCCCTGTCATCTGTCAAACCCTCCCAACCTGCCACTACCACTCCCTCCAGGAAGCTTTCCTAGCCTCCTCCAGTCTCGCCAGGGCCTGCTTGTCTTCATTGTCTCCTGTAAGCAATCCACAGGGCCCAGCTTTGCTGATCCTCCTGTTCTGATGGGTCTCTGAGTGCCGGCCTTGGCTCCTCAGCCAGAATCTCTGAGACATAGCTCATAACACCTCACCTTGAGCAGGACTCCCAGGAAGGTCTCTGCTGAGATTTGTAGACAGATACAATCTCTTAAGGAGGGCGAATGGAGGGAGCAAGTAATGGAAGGGTGGCAGAGGCACCTGAGGGCAAGTCCAATGCATGTGTGGTGTGCCAGCATATATGCAGTTGGGCCACTCCATAGCCTGCATATCTGGTGGGGAGAGGCATGGGCTTTAGAAGTGAGTGGTGGGCACGGATGAGTACAGGTACAGAGGGGCAGCAGGTGTGAGAATCCAGACCATATGTTGGCAGGAGCACAGGTTGCTGTGGGACCGCCTGTGTTCTGTGGCCGGCTGTCTGCATCTGTTGGCTGTGCCTGAGCAGTACAAGATGGCAGGAGCTGGGGGAGCATGACGTGCCGGGTGGGCCCTGGTACTGTGCCTAGGGTGGTCCCATGAGGCTGATGGTCACATCTGAAGGTTAGACTCTGCAGGGGCACTTGTCAGTACCTGGGGAAGACGTTCCAGGGTTCTCAGCAGAACCAACAGCAGGAGAGCCCAGGCTGAAGGAGAGCAGTTTTAATTAACCGTTTTTAATATCATTTTTGGACCTTGTGAAGGCCCCGCTGGAAGCAGCATTTGTAAAAATTAAATCCCTCTTATTAGGAGCTTGGCAGACTCACGTGCATGTGCCGCCCCCTCCCCTACCCTATGCCCCCCTGAGGAAGTGCTGGATGAGGCCATGTCACGGCAGCAATTGGTTATCACGCCTTATCTGGGAATATGAAACTGTGCAGCATGACACCCGCGGCCACAGTGGAGATGCCAATTCATCTCGACCTCGCTCTGAAAAGCTAGACTGCCCTTCCTGAAAGGCATCCGTCAGGCAGGACCGGCTTGCCGCCTTGCCTGGCACCTCTGCTTTCCTGCCAGGGGCCCAGCTTTCCCTGGCCCAGCCAGACCCTCCTGGGCTCTTCTGTCCTTCGTCCCCCTTCCGCACATCCCAGTCTGTGGAAGATCTTGGGGAGTCATAATTACAATAATAACCTAATCATGATGATGCCGCAGAGCAAGCATCTAATGTTATCTGAAGTGGACTTCCCGCTTAGCTGCGATAAGACTCAGGATGACGTGCAGATAAGGTTGAGCTGCCCTGTCCCCGCGCCACGAGCAGAGCGGAGGGGCCTCGGCAGCCCTGCTGCCCGCCCGCCCGCCGCTTTAAGCCGGGAAGCGGCAGCACCTGCTAATGCAAGTGTTTAATATTTGATGGGCTGGGATAAAGCAGGATCACCTTCGAATTGAATTGAGTGTCAGCCGAGAATCTATTACTGAAATTCGGGTGTGATTTGACAGCAAAGTAGACGATGTTATTCTTCACTAGTTACTGCAATCTTCTCCCCGACATCACTTAAATATTTTTTTCTTTGCTTGAGTAAACACACATTATCCTTCTTTTTTCCCCCTTCCTTCCCTTTTTCCTTTTTAGAGGGGAAAAAAAAAAACCCATCCAGCTCGCCTTCTCCAGGCTGATAGTAGATTGTTATTTCTTTATTTGTCCTATTAAATGGAATTTCTGATCGTTTAATCCGGCCTTTGTAAGTGATTTTAAAGTACTTGAAAGGCGGCCGCCACTGCTCTCTGGCCCACTGCGCTCCAGCCTCAGCCCTGACCAGGCTCAGCGGCTCCTCTAGCTGTGCACCACCCACTGGCTGCTTCCCTCACTGCCTCCGTCCCAGCTCTGCCCTGGCCCTGGGCCAGCGTCTTCTTTCCTGTCCTTGAGCCTCACACTCAGCTCCTGATTTGTGGGTTCAGCTGTGGCCTGGGAAAGGGTAGGGGGAGGCTGGCTGGGAAGTTGGGCTGTGGCTGGTACCTCTGCAGTCAAGGAGAATGGCTTTAGAGGTTGCTAAAGTTTAAGTACACTCTCCTAGCTTCCTAGTACCTACAGGGCTGGAGTGTTTGTTCCTACAGCTGGGAAGGCAGGGTGGACACAGAATCCCTGGGCCCTGGCACAGACTCTGTGTATAGCCTCCCATCTTGTGTTTCTGACCCTGTGCTGGGTGCTCTCCCCTGTGTGTTAGTGGAATGGAAATCTCCTGGGCCTAGCAAAGGGCTGGACCACTGCAGTGCCCACACACACTCACAGCTGGCAGTCACTTTGGTTCCATCGCTGGACCTCCCCATCCAACTTCTGGAAAATCACCCAAGCTTCATTCTAACTGACTACTGTCCTGTACGCTGTCCTGCTACCAGCAGAAGGGCAGCCTGGTATCTGGGGACTTCCAACATGAGGGGATGGGTAATGTTTGAAGGCCCAACTAGCTACTAGGCCTACCAGGAGAAGCCCAGGGTTTGGTTAACAGACTGAGCAGGAATTAAATCCTATTCGGCTACTTCATCGTGATCTAACCTGTGTTAAGTCTCTTCTTTCTGGGCCTCAGTTTCCTCGTCTGTGGTGTCGGGTCAGTCATGGCTAAAAGGGACTGTAAGGGAAGGTGCTGCCCCTGCCGTGCTATGTGTTCCCGCCAGGTGGAGGTTGCTGGCAGCCAGGTGGCGAGCGAAGGGGATGGAGCGGGGGCAATGGAGTGCTGGGGCCTGAGCAGATCGATGCCCCCAGCACTTCCTTCCCCAACCCCAGGAAAACAATTAAGTACAGATCGATGGGTGGCCGCTTTGAATATGCATAAGTGAGCACTTGACCTTCAGCAGAGCATCTGCTCCCCTGACACACACAAACACACGCACACACACACACACACACACACGCCCATACGCCCATTTATTCCCCTCTCAGCTGCTTGAGTTGACCATGTGACCTTACTCGTCTCCTCATTTGAGCCCCCACAAAGCTTCCAGAGCCTTCCATAGCCTGGCCTGCTTGTGGTTATGGCACCTTGCTGGCCAGCTCTTGCTTCAACATTTCTGTCTGTGGAGTATAGTTGGGATGTGCTGGTCTCCAAGGCCCTGCCTGAGGCCAGTCTTTGTGAACAGTAATACTGTGAGGAGGGGGCCCAGCAAAGTGCTGGGGGCTCTGGAAAGGGGAGATTCTAAGGAGGGGTGCATGGTGCAGGGGTGCCCTGGTGAGAGGAGGGCTCCTGAGCAGGAGGAGCCTAGTGAACGGGAACTCCTTAGAGAGGAATCTTGGTGAGGGGCACGCGGTGAGGGCCAGGGACTCAGATGGGGAGAAGCCCAGGAGAAAGGGAACTCTAGAGAAGGAAGGGACTTTCTGCTGGGTTGGGGGAGGACCTGGGTGGAGAGGGGACTCTCACGAGATGGCATTATGAGAGGAATTCCTTGTTGGAAAGATTTGGGAGGTGGGGGGAAGACCTTGTGAGTGGGGTTGGTTCAGGGGGTCAGGGCCTCCGTTAACCACTTGCCTCCTGTTTTCCAGGCTTACAGCTTCGCCATGGGCTGCTGGCCCAAGAATGGACTTCTAGACATGAACAAGGGCCTCAGCCTGCAACACATAGGCCGGCCCCACAGCGGCATTGGTCAGTCCCTTCGCATATTCCCCTGGCAGCTCCATCCATCGTCCCTGCCTGCATGCCCCAGTCCCCAGGCACACAGAGGGTTTCCATGGCTCATTCAGTGCCCCGACAGGGCTCTCCACATAGTTAGGGGATGGCAGAAAGAGGGTGGAATGAGAAAATTACTGAATGGGATCACTGGAAAGACCACTCAAAATGGTATTTCGAAGGAGGCTTTCAGTGAGTCACAGGTGGCCTTGGACTCAGGCCAGGGTCCCCCCTCACTGGCTGCATATCTGGTGAGCAGTGTCCTCAGGGGGTGGGGACATGTCAGCTTACCCACCCCTCATGGAGCTGGAGGAGGCTGTTTAATATTGTTTCAAGTCTGTGGCCACTAAACTGGACGATCAATGGGAGTTAAGGAGATGAATTATTTAAACCTCACCAGCTTTTAATTAGTCGGGGTCCTTCTGACCGATGACTCCGTCCACAGGGTATTGACTCCCCCGCAGGAGCAGCAGCCTCCATTGAGCGGTGCCTGGGTTGAGGGGGACCACTTGGGGTACCAAATGGGGGTACACCCTCAGGTGGATTCATGTTTGGAAGGAAACTGGGTGGCTATGATTCCAGGCGATTGGAGGCTCTGTTAGTTTCTGATCTATCAATATGAATATATATCTGTCTGTGAGTATCTGTGTGTCTGCATATGTGTGACACCTTTAGCTGTATGTCTCTGTGTTGGACTGAGAGTATAATGTGTCCATGATTATACATGTCTGTTGTGGGAGGTGTGTAACAGTGTATCTGTATTTTTCTGAGGGCACGAGTCTGTGTGGAAGCAGCTACAGCCTGTGTACGTATCTGTCAGGTGTGTCTGTGCAGTTCTGTATATCTTACTTTGTTTGCATATGTTCATGTGTGCATGCAGATGCTCTCAAGTGGGGCACTTGACCAGGCGTAGGCCTTGTTCCAAGTGGGCAGGAGCCAGAGTGTCTCTGGGCGGTGCTCTCACATTACCACAACTTGTGAACCTTTGGGGACGCATCGTTGTGGGGGGAAATAGAGAGATATACCAGGAGCAGAGAACCCAGTCACCTCCTTCAGAGTAGCCCCTTTATCCATTCCAGACATTCACTGGTGCCTTGTGGATGCTGGGCACACTGAATACAAGTTTCTGTTCTCAGTGAGCTCACATCCTGGGAAGAGACAGGGACTGAAATAGGTACTTGCCACCCAGGGTACTGAGGGTTGTGATAGAAAACACCTGGGTTGCCCCAAAGGTGGTTTTTCCTCTCCTCAGTTGCCAAGTAGCTTCTAGCTTCTACTTCCTCAGTTACCTCTCACTAAGAGGTAGTGATATGGGGGGCATCTCAATCCAAGAGGGATGCCACCATATTCTTGTTGGGACATCTCAAGGGTGTCTCAGGTCCAGGGGACAGAGGAAGTGACCACAGGCCTGGGGAACTGGAGGTACTCCACCATAACTGCTGTTTCCTCTCGTAGATATTTTCCAAACAATCTAGAGAAGACACCAGACCCAGCAGAGTCAGCAGGAAGTTTCCTAGAGAAGAGGACACTTAAATTGGGATTTTTGAAAGATGAATGGGAGTTTGCTAGGCAGAAAAATGGGGGAAGGATATTTTAGCTAAGAGGACTAAGTAGAAAGGCCTGTGGGCATGAGAAAACCCAGTGTGCTGAGGACAAGTTCAGACACCTACAAGAAGCTTCCCGTCACTGGAGTGGAAAATTTGGGTTAGGAAACAGCTAGAAAATAAACAGAGACATAAGCAGGGCCTTGAATGCGTGGTTAAAGGATGTGGACTTTTCCTGCAGTTTTAAGGAGACATAGGAGGTTTGTGGGTGAGAGAAGGATGTGACCAAAGCTCTGATTCAGAATCAATGAGGCAGTTTGTATTGCACAAAACTAGTTCTTAGTAGGTGCTCAATAAATGCATATGGGTGGTTAAATGAACAAGTAGGTGAGTAAATGAATCAGTGAAAGAGTGATGGGAAAGAGAGGAACCAAAGAGGACCAGTGAGAAGACTTGCATTGGTCCAGGGAAGGAGGAACTGGCTGGGGGCTAGGGACAGCAGGACTGGGTTAATGCACCCTACATGTATTTGATGTGGGTGCCCCTTCTATCATCTGTCCCAGGATGTGTTTGTGAGCAGAAGGGGTTCCTTGTTCCCACTCTGTGCTTCTTGAGACTCAGCAATGACCCTGTTGTCTGTTCACCTGTTGACCCTAGGTTAGGACCTCTGAGATATCGCCTCCTTTTTCAGAGAAGAATACTTATCTGGGTGGGCCCCATGGGGCAGCCCAAGGCTCTGAGTGACAATGGAGCAAGGGCTTTGGAGCCAGAAGTAATTCTGGTTCTTCCACCCAGAACCCTGCAACCTTGGATGAAGGACAGTGCCACCTGCCTCTCTGGGCTGTTGGGAAGGCTCAGTGAGTCCCCTGTGGAAAGTGTTCATGCAGTACTGGGCACACCATGGGGCTGAAGGGGCTCACCAGGGCACTGGGCTTCTTGACACTTGGTCTTTGTAGTCTTTGAATGAAGAGAGCTGCCCTGCCATCTCCAGGCTGGCTCTGAGGTGTGGGTGAGGGTGCTTGGAAGGGAGGGAGGATGCAGGGCATTAATTGGGCTGGGAGAGGCGGGGAGGGGAGGCGTGGGTTTTGAGCAGTGAGGTTAATGGCCCTCGCACCAAAGAGACAGCTTTAATGAGCTTCAGCTGGCGGTGCCCCGAGTTACTGTGCGTGCTAAAAGGGTCGCGCTGTAAGAGTTTGATGTGGACTGCTTCCCAGCCCTGGGGGTCAGAGGTCAGCTCCTGTCACTGGCCACTCAGGCTGGTCCTTAGTGACATGGTGCTAATTAACTGTGTGAGGAGCTGCCAGCCTGGAGTGGGGAGTGGTATGTGTATTGGTTGTGGGGGGTGAGGCAGCATTGGGTGCTGCCAGGCAAGGGTGCTGCAGATCCCATAGCTGACCATGTCCAGGGCCTGCTCAGTTCTCCTGCAGTGCCATAGGGATGTGGCATGGGTGGTGTGCAGGTGCTGAGAGAGCATGGAGGCAGGCTTGTGACAGGGTTGTGCGTGGGAAAGCTGTAGGAGTGTTTTGGACAGGGGAATTATGTGGTCAGTGTTGGCTTCAGTCAGGGGAGGCTCATAGTTTGTAGGGGAAGGACTCGTGAGGAGAGACTACAGACAGGGAGGCTGAAGGGGAGGGGCAGCAAGGTAAGCAAGAAGGCGTCGGCTGTGGAAATAGAGGCAGGGCACCGCATGAAACTTCCTTTCATTCAGTACACACTGCCTTGGACCTACCATATTATCAGGAACCATGGTAGGTGCTAGAAATGTATTGGTAACAATGGCAGACAGGGTGCTCTGCACCCACACAGTTCACAAGTAGAGTTGTGGGCTTGGCCCTGGGGACTGAGGGTGAAGTCGGGTTTAGGGATGGCCAGAGAGGGTCCGGAGGTGGTGGAGTGCTGGCAGAAAGGCTGCTGGAGGCTTGTCAGCGTGACATAGTCAGAGGAGGCCACATCCTCCTCGAGTATTGGATTTGGCCTTGGGAGCCTGGTGAACAGCTTGGTGCCAGAGCAGGTTGTGGTGAATACGGCCTGCATGGTCTCTGTCAGCATCCTTGGTTTGGACCACAGGCTCTGAGACAGGGCAGCCTCCACAGGGGACTGCTGAACGGTCCAGCAAAGGGGCAGCAAACACATTATTTGGCACTTTATATTAACCAATTCAGTTTTCACAAGTCTTATGAAGGCAGGCATCATCATTCCCATTTTATAGATGAAGAAACTGAGGCTCAGTTAAGTGATGTGCCTAAGGTCATACAGCCAGTTAAGTTGAGGAGCGAGGATTGAAACCCAAGCCCATCTGAGTACAGAGCCTGTGGTGGTTTTTGTTTTTGTTTTTTGAGACAGAGTCTCGCTGTGTTGCCCAGGCTGGAGTGCAGTGGTGTGATCTCGAGAGCCTGTGTTCTTATCACTGCTGAACTATGAAGCACTCTTTTGGTATTCGGCTTTGCACTACCAGCAAAGACAATGTGGAAGAACACAAGCTCGCTTTCTTCATCTCCCTCAGCGTCATGTGAAACGTGCAGGCCTTAACAGTGCTTCAGTAGCAGCAGCTGAGGAAGAAAGCAAAGGCAGCATCACCACTCCCTGTCTGCTGCTACTGTTGGCATCTGACCTCCGTCTGGCCCTGACGCTTCTTTGTGATTTCAGTTCTCTCCTACCTCATGGCCCAGGAAAATTCTGCTAATCTTCTCGGGGCCACCTCCTCTGGGAATCTTGCCTGGCCCTCCCAGTATGAGTGTTCAAAATGCACACTTGGGCCCTGTTATAATTTGTCAGAGGCAATAATCTCGCCCTGCGTACTTGGGTTCTCTAAGGGCAGGGCCTGGGCCTCCTTTCCTTTCGTTTTGGAAATCTGCACAGGAAATGTCAGTAAAATCTCACCTGCTGTTGTAAGTTGGAGGCCCCACAGGTTACTGCTGGTTTCAGCTGTCTAGGACAGTAACTGGAACCTTCCCTGATGTCCAGCTGGGTGGTCCTGCCCTAGGAACTTGGCCACTCTGCTCTGGGATGGAGGAAGATCCCACTGAGGCTTGTGGTACAGGTGGCATGGCCAGAGACCAAGTGGACTCTCAGGAGCTTGCTACCCAAAACTGTTTGGCAAGAGAGCTGAGCTGGCAGGTGGCAGGGTGGGGGCCTGGCCCCCAGGGGGCCAGTGCTGGCCTGTGGTCTCCCCTGAAGGAGTGGGGTGTCTATCAAGAGTCCAGTCAGAACACATTAGCTCTGTGACACGGATCTCATTAGCGCCCGTGAGAGGTGTCACTGCGGGAGAATCGTCGGCTCAGGGAGACGCTTGTACCAAAAGGAAGAAAGGACAGTGACAGCCTTTTCTCTGCCGCCTCTGCTGCCACGCTTACTGGGCTGCCCGCCCTCCTCCTCGTTGGGGGGGTGTGGGGGTGCTGGCTAATGAGCTCATCTGCAGTACAGCTTTGCCTTCCCTCCTTGAAGTTTCCCGGGTACCTCTGAAGACCTCGGGCCCGGGATTAGCACACACCAAACGCCAGCCCCCCTCTTGCCCAGCAGGGAGTTCCTTCTGATCACCCTATTCCTGCTGCCATAGGCAAGGAAAGGGGGTGGTGCCAAGACAGAGCCACTGTGGCCTGGGGGAGGGGGCCTTGTACCTCTGGGAAGCCTCAAGCCCCTCTGCATCCCTTGACAGAGTGACCATGTCCACCTGTCTGCAGAGAGCTCCTGCTTCCCAGAGCTGCAGTCTTCTCCTTCCATCCCCTTTCTCCATGATATCTAGCCTGGCAGTGTCTCTATTCCTGTGGGGGACACCCCCCAAGGCAAGGGAGAATGTGAGGACCTTGGCCGAGGGTTCAGCAGGTAGCATTTAGATCTCATGGGACTCCCTGGCTCAGCTAGAGAGCTACAGAATCAGTGAGATTCATGGAGTCTTCTGGGCTTCAGATGACCTGAGTGGTGATGCATTGATGTGAAGCCTCTACAGACATTGATGTCCCTCTCCCCGTCTGTCTCAGAGAGGTGCTTTGCCTGCTTCCTTCAGCTTTGGCCACCTTCAGGGCTGGAGAGGTGGAGTCAGCCCAGCTACCTTATGGGGAAGGGCAGAGTACAGTAGAGTGTTTGCTTCCCCAACACTATGGCCCCCTCCCATCCAGTTCTTTCTGGTGTGGCCCTGAGAAAGTGGGAAGCCGGGGAGGTGGATGGTCATGAGAAGGGATAACTCTCCCAGCCTCAACAGGGCCTGCCTGGATAGTGCTTGGGGAGAGAATGCTGGCTCTATGATCCCTGAGCTGACCCCCTTGGAGCCCCAGAGACAACTGAGGAATTGGTTCTTGCCGGACACCAGACTATTCTTCAGTAGCAACCATAGATGAAAGAATAGATAGATGGATGTGTGAGTTGATGGATAGATGGATGGAGGAAGGTTCTCCTGTAAGTGTGTAAGTATGTATGTATGTATGTATGTGTTCTGTGTGTTTGATTCATCAGGAAGTATAATCTTTGTTTCTCTACCTTCCTAGCCCCAGGCCCCGGCCTCACCTCCCCTTGTCTCTCTCTGTATCTCCTGTCAAACCATCGCAGACTTAAATGACAAAGAAATCAGAAAGACAGATCAATGCTGGCCAAATTAGCACTTGCAGATAGACTGTGCGGGGATGTCAGCGCCCTGACCCCTGGTGATCTTGCAGCCTCCGCTGCTGATATTATGCAAATTGCATCCATCTGGCAGGACCTGCGTGCTGGCTGCTCCTACTCAGAGGAGTAATGGGCTGGGGGTGGGCGGGAGGGTTGGAGCAAGAGTCAGTGGAGTGTGTGCATGTGTGTGCCTGTGTGAGCATGTGTTTGAGTGTGTGTGAGGGCGTGCAGTGCCCACCAAGCACTGGGCGGTGATTGAGTGATTGACAGGGCAGATAAGGGACTGCATTGGATTCCTTTGGGCTGGGGGATTAGGAGCAGCCACAGATGGGAGATAACTGGACTTCATTTCAGTTTATTTTCCTCCTTATCCCCTCTCCCCACCTTCACTTCCCGAAAAACACAATCTCTCTAGTTTGTGTTTTCATCAATATTTGCAAGTCATTACCACTGGTTTAAGGTGAGAGACAATGTCAGGGCCCAGACCAGGCCAGCCCCTCCCCCAGTCCCTGGTACCCTGAGAATAAATCCCTAGAGCAGCACAGACAGCCTTCACTCCAGTGGTGTTCACAGCAGCCCCTCCTTTCAGGCCTGCAGTACTCATGAGACAATCCACACCTCATGGGCCAGCCCTGCTGACCTACCGCATCTGACCTAATGCCAGCTGACATTCCTTAAGCTGGGCCCCACCCCTCTACCTGCAGCTGCTGTGGGACATCCCTCCCTATGCTTTGGCCCCAGCATAGGTGCTCTGCCCTCAGCGTTAGCTGTGCCTCCTGGGGCTGCCCCTACTCTTCTGCAGGGTTCTGGACCCTTCCTCTTAGCTCCTCCCATCCTGGGCACTACTGATCAGCCCCACTGGGCAAAGTGGGGCCTGTGGCTTGTGGAGAGGAGAACTTGTTCACTCGGGTCTGAATCACACCAGTGTCATTCTACGTTTGCTGAGTGGCAGGTATTAGTACAGAGGGCTTTATATCTGTTCTCTCATTGAATTCTCAAACCCCATGTTAAGGGCTGTCACTTCTACTGCATGTGAGGAAACTGAGGCTCCACAAGGTTGTCATGACTGAGAGCTACTCAGCAAGGAAGTGAGAGAGCAGGAGTTTGAACACAGATCTCTCCTAGTCTAGGGTTTGAGTTCTTCACCACCGTGAGTACTGCTTTACTGCCATTCCCCCAGCTGCAGGCACTCAACATGCCACCACGCCTGGATCCATTTAAGTGAGCCATCCTTGTACCTTAGGCAGCCAAGTTCCTTCAGCTGCTAGCCTGTGAACATAGACCCTGACTCAGACCTCCTGCCCGAGCCAGGCTGAACCAGGCCAAAGGGGACTGGAGTCAAACAGGCCCTGCTTTCAGGAGCTGTGTGTCTGAGACAGTTGGGCTGTCGCAAGAAGGACACACAGAGGACAGAATGCACCCAGCAGCTGAGCCAGCTCAGGAGAGTGTCCCAGCACATGGCCTCCAGGCCCATGTAGCTCAAGGAGAGGGGCTGGTGCAGCCCAAGCCAGCCAGCTGTGGTGGCTGAGGGTATAGCTGTCCCAGAGGCCCCTCCAAAACTGGGTCCCTGCTGTACCCTCCCACCAGGCAGGGCTGGGAGCTGGGAGTGCTGGGGACATGTCCGGGGACACGTGTGCAAGGGGAGCTTGTCCTAATGAGGAGAACATGGCTGCTAGTTAGGCAAGGGGCGGGCGGGGAGCCGCAGAGCTGATTGAAGGCAGGGGCAGGGGTCAGACAATTAGGCCCAGATCCTGCCGTTTGATGTGAGTTCTGAGGCCTCAAAGCCTCCCTTCAGCTGGCTCCCTCCACTCCCTCCTCTCCCTCCTCTTTCCTTTCTTCTTCTGCCCAAAGGCAGGAAGGATGGAAACGCTTACACTCACTGTTACTATTATTAAACCCTGCGGCAGGCCAGCCAGACCCCAGGACTCCTGCCCACAGGGGGTACCCCAGGCCCCCAGGAGGTTTCCTTGGGCCCCACAGGGGGCATCTGGCCAGAGGCCAAGGCCAGGCCAGCTGAGCCCCAGGGCAGGGTAACCCTGCCCCTCTTGCTTCTGAGGCGGGAGAGTGAATGGGGCCGCCTGGCAGGAATTGGGCTCTGGGCTGTCAGGGCCACATCCCAGCCTGCGTTTACCATCACCTCCTGCAGCCGCTTAGTTCTTTTCTATCTGGCCTGGGGCTGAGGGTTGAGGGCATGATTCATTCATGCTCATATCCTGTGACACGGTGATCTGTAGCAGTCACAGCAAGACCTTTTGCCACAAAATGGAGGTAACATAGAGCCTCGCAGCCCCACAGCACTGTCACACACCCCAGAGCAGACCCCCACACCAGATATAGCCACACATACCGCCACAGACCCTACCCACAGGGTCTTGCACAAAAGCCCCTACTGCCTCCTGCCACAGGGCCCTGAGTTCTAAGCTCCTCTCCCAGATAGCTAGGAATAGCAGTTAGATCATATATCCAGGGTTGGGGGTTACCAGGCATCTTCCAGTCCCCCGGACCTAGGAAATAAGCCTAGAGAGTTGGTAGTGACCAGGGAGTGGGAGGAAGCTGGGTTGGGGGGGCAGTGGGGAGAGGGAGGGTGGGAGCAGAGATAAATGTTAGCTCATTTCTTCCGTAATTAGTTACTCCCTCATCCCCGCGTTGTAATTGTGAACAAGCTGTAATGTTTAATTAGTCTGTAAATGAAACCCCAATTTCATAATGGCCTGGCTGACAGGGCTAAGTGAGCAGGGAAGGAGGAGGAGGAGGGAACTCTTCCTCCCCTCCTCCTGCAGGGTGGGGGCAGGCTATGGGATTACCTCCTTTTCTTTTCAGCCCCAGCCTGGCCTCTGTGGGGGGAGACTATGTGATGGGGTTCAGTCCTACACTGTCACTGTTGATATTTCTTCCACGTGCCCATCTTACCAGAGGAAGAGGAGAGAAGGCTCTCAGACATCCTTCCTGCTTCCCCGTCACTGTTGGGTTGGAATAGGACAATCAGCCTAACCTTGTGGTGGGAGAAGCTGACTCCGGTGGCCAGACCTTGTGATCTCAGCAAGGATGATGCTTCCTCCCCAGTGGCCTTTGCTTGGAACCTGGCACCTCAGGATCTCGCCCTATACTCCGAAAGGAGCCGGTGATTGGTTTAGGCCCCTCCCAGACCCGTCCGGTCCCACTGCTAGGCGGGACCTAGCGCTGCGTTGCGCGGTGCTGATACCAAGGCCGTCCTTAACTCTCCGCAGGGATTATCACTGCAGCCTGCGATAAACCGGAGCTGCCGCAGGGGGGAGCCCCTGGCCCCGCCGCTGCCTCATTGGTCTCTCCCTGTCTCCCCAACAACATCCTCACCGCCTGCACACACCCCCGCCCCGCCTGCCGCAGCCATAAATCTCAATTTACGAGGGTGGCTATGGTGGGGGAGGGAGGCAGCACCGCTAATGATGGCTCCTCAGCCGGATTTTTCATGTTGCACAGTCATAAATTTTTAAGAACAGCATGGGCAGCACGTTAGCGAGTTATCAAGGCTGCCTCCGTGCTGGCTGCCTAGCTCCGAGAGAGAAGAGCAGAGGCCGGGTAGGGCTAAGTCAGGGCAACCAGAGGAGTCTGAGGCCAGGGTGAGACAGGGCCAAGTGGATGGGCTAGGGCCATGGTGAGTCTGTGCACAAGGCAAGGTAGTACTGCCGGCTGCCGGGAGCCAAGATCAGGCACGTGGGTGGGATCAGGCATGTGGGCATGCAGACCGTGGCCTTCGGGAGCCCCTGATGGATGCCTCTGCTCCAAGACTTGACACCATGATGTACAGGGAGCCTGGAGACATATGGATTTTCAAAGTGGCAACTTTGAATAGAATTACAAACCTTGAGCATGTGCACAGTGAGGCCTCTGCCCTGACAGAGCTGCACCTAGTTCACAAACCAGGTGCCTTTTAGAATCGTTCTAGAGAGCTAGGGTCCCTGGGGAAATGCCCACAGAAGGAGCATATCTCTGAATATGCAGGAGCCTGGAGCTGGGCTGACATCATTCTGTTTAAGGTTCATGCCTTCAAGGTTGAGTGGTCCTAGGTAAGTCATTCACCATCCCGGGCCTCTGTTTCTTCCTCTTTAAAATGGGGTCGATGATGGCCCCTGTCAGGCTCACTGGACACAAGAACTGTAAAATCGTTGGCCCATGTTTGCTCCTTTATTTAAATTTCTAGAAAAATTTCTTTCTTTCTTTCTTTCTTTTTTTAAGATGGAGTTTTCCTCTTGTTGCCCAGGCTGGAGTGCAATGGCTTGATTTCAGCTCACCGCAACCTCCGCCTCCTAAGTTCAAGTGATTCTCCTGCCTCAGCCTCCCAAGTAGCTGAGATTACAGGCATGCACCATCACGCCTGGCTAATTTTTTGTATTTTTAGTAGAGATGGGATTTCTGCATGTTGGTCAGGCTGGTCTTGAACTCCTGACCTCAGGTGATCCGCCCACCTGGGCCTCCCCAAGTGCTGGGATTACAGGCGTGAGTCACCGCACCTGGACTTCTAGAAAAGTTTCTGAGTGAAGTGTGTGGGAAAAAGATCTTTGTGGGAGATGATGGGCCCTTGCCTGTGTTAAAATCATTCATTCAGATAATGTTTGCTGAGGTCTTTGGGTGCCCAGGCCAGTGCCGGGGCTTCACAGGTGAGGAATGCTACTTCGTGGGAAGTGAAATGAGCACTTTTGGCTGAGGCAGGTCAATGTTCTCAGCCATGTTCCTGGTTCCACCACAGGGTTGAGGTGCCAGATCCAGCCTGTCCTTCCATGGAAGCACCTAAGCCTTCAGGGTGCTCAGAGGCTCACGCAGATCTCCTCACAAGTCCTCGGGCCAGATGCTCCATGGGTTCCCTGACCTGCACAGTTGAGGGTTAATGCTCTTGACCACCTCAAGGGTGGACAAGTAGAAATCCAGGAGTCCCTGGAAGAGGTGGGCCTAGCATGAGGGACAGCCTCAGAAGGCCACAAGTACGAGGTCAAGAAATCAGCAGTTGCTCAAGTCAGCAGAGGTGGTAGGAGTGTGTATTGGAGGTGATGAGTGAAAAATCCTGTGTTCAAGAAATGTGTTTTGTTTGGCTTATATCCTCAAAGCATAGCACAGTGTCTGACATGTGTAGGCAGATAGTAACTAAAATGTGCTGTTTTGAATTGAGTTAAATTGAGTTGAGATGGCCCTGACCCACCCCTGGGTGCCAGGGCAGGGGGAGGCAGCTAGGGAAGTCCCTGGAGCTGAGGTGGTTCCCATTAGTCCTCCCTGGTGATCCATCAGGACAGCTTGATCATTTAGGCAGAAGAGAGTCCCCACTCTGAGCCTTGTTGGCTTAGGGGGAATCCCCTGTCTACTTATGCATAGACTCACAGCCTTTATCTTCTGCTGGCCTCTCCTGCCCCCCTTAAGCCACTCTCCTCCTGCTCCCTGCACTTCACCCCCTTCCCTCATCTCTTGGAACCTGCCACACCTTCTTTTACCTCAGTGCCTTCCCATGTGGCTTTATTTCCCCCCAGAGCCCCATATTCCCACCCCACAACCTAATTAACTTCTGCTCATCCCTCAGAGCTCAGCTTAAAGTTTGCTTCTTCAGGGATGCCTTCGCTGACTCCTAGACTTGAGCAAGTCTCCCTCTCCCTGTGTACTTTTCCACAGCACCCCGCTCTCCCCATTTATAGCATTTAATCACAGTTGTAATTAAGAAATTGTTTGAAAGTTGTTTAATGCCTGTCTCCCTCACTAGATTGTAAGTTCCCTGAGGGCAAGAAACGTGTTTTGTTTGGCTTTTATCCCCAAAGCATAGCACAGTGTCTGACATGTGTAGGCATATAGTAAATAAAATGTGCTGTTTTGAATTGAGTTAAATTGAGTTGAGATGGCCCTGGCCCACCCCTGGGTGCCAGGGCAGGGGGAGGCAGTTCGGGAAGTGCCTGGAGCTGAGGTGGTTCCCATTAGTCCTCATGATTAATTCACAGCCACACTGTGATGGAGTGGGCTTGTCCCCAGTCAGCGCCTCCACTGGGGCCCACCTGTTAGCGACAAACAAACAAAGGGGATAAATAATGCATTGGGAGCTGAGCCAGGCAAGGCGGCGGTATTGAAATTAATAGGGATTAGCTGAGCAGCTTGAGGATGAAATATTTACCAGGTGGGACAGGGCTTAGGGAGGGCATCCCCCCCCTTCCCAGAGTCCCTAGACATAGCTAGGCCCTTCTCCAGGGCATCTTTGGCTAGGACTGGGTAGCCCCAGCACCACCACTGCCACCCTGGCTGCCTGGGTTTGCAGGACAGGCTGGCAGACAGATGAAAGCTCAGGTTCCAGCCAGTCTCCTGGCACAGCGAAGTCCTGGGGAAACCAAGATGCTAGAAGGGAACAGAGGTAGGGAAGGGGCTGAAACTTTTAGGGCTTTGGAAGCTGGAGACAAAAGACCATGACAGGGTTTCAGGGCCTGGACATGTCAAGGCTTTGGGTGGCAAATGTCAGGGCTGGAGTAGGTTTGCCTGTGATTTTACCCTTCTTTCTTTTCCTCTAGTCCTTCCTTTCTTCTTTTCAGTGTGTGTTCACTGAGGGTCTCTGTGTATAACATCTGTGCCCTCAAAGAGTTCATGGTCTAGCATGAGGTGAGGGAGAGGCAGTTAAGATACGTGAAGAATTGGCTGCTGTGGGAGCACACAGAAGAGGTTTCTAACACAAGGTGTGATGGAGGGAAGGCACCTAGAGGAAGCGCTAGCAAGCCTGGGTTCTGAGAGGAGAGGGCAATGAGCCAGGTGAGAAGTGGGGAGCAGTTTTCCAGGCAGAAGGCATAGGACTTGAAAACCCAAGGGGCAAATGAGCCTGAACTTGGCTGTATAACAGGGAAGTGGGAATGATGAGACCAGAGATGTAAACAGGTCCAGAACCCAGACTTTTATAAAGGGATTTGAATGCAGTGGGAGCTGAGTCAGGCAAGGTGACAATATTGAACTTAATAGGGATTAGCCGAGCAGTCCTTAGAGCAGTGAGGAGCCACTGGAGGTGGTGCTGGTGGTGGTGGTTTTAATTTTTGACTCTTAAACTTTTTACTTAGGATTAATTTTACATTTGTAGGAAAGTTTCTATATATCCCTTACCCAGCTTTCCCTCATGTTAACATCTTACATAATCACAGTACAATTATCTGTACCAGAAAATTAACATTGGTACTATGCTACATTAAAGGCCTTATTAGGTCAGGTGTGGTGGCGCACGCCTGTAATCCCCACTACTTGGGAGGCTGAGGCACCAGAATTGCCTGAACCTGGGAGGCAGAAATGCAGTGAGCTGAGATCGGGCCACTGCACTCAAGCCTGGGCAACAGAGAGAAACGCTATCTCAAAAAAAAAAAAAAAAAAAAAAAAGCCTTATTTTAATTTCACTAGTGTCCTTTTTCTGCTCCAGGATCATTGAAGGGTTTTAAGACAGGGAGTGAAATGACCAGATTGGTGGTTTAAAAGGACACCATGGAAGAAAGATTGGCAGGGGAACTACTGTTACCTAGATGAGAGATGATGGTGGCCTGGACCAGGATGGTGATGATAGGAATATGGGCTTAGAAATTATTGTAAAATATATGGTAATTAGACACCCAAGAGTGGTAAGTTTGCCCGAGGTGGGGGCTGGGGAGAGTGAGAAGGAACGAGGACCAGTGGCAGCTCTGAGCAACACCCATATCTAAGACGTGGTCAGAAGAAAGGGAATGTTCACAGGACTCAAGGAGAATTGCATGGAAAGTGAGGGTGGGTCACTGAAGCCCAGGGAAGAGAGCTTCAAGGAGTGGACTGTTCACCAATTGTCCATCAGTCAAAACCTGAAAAGCTTCATCCTCATGAGTCATAGGGATCATTAGAGAAAGCAGTGTTGGTAAAGCAGTGATCAGATTGCAAGGCAGGAGATCAGGAAATAACATCTTGAGTATAAACAACTCTGAAGTTTGCCTCTAAAAGGGAGGAGAGATTGGTCTCTAGCCAAATGGAAAAGGAAGTTAAAGGGAGACTTTTTTACTCCCAAGATGGGAGAGAGTTAATATATTTACATGCTTATGTGAAGGAACCAGTGCAGAAGAAAAAAGTGAAGCTGTATCAGAGGAAACAGAAATAATCAATAATATAAGGACCTTGAAAAGGCCTGGATTTTGGGTTGGACCCTACCCAGGTGCAGTGGAAGGGATGGGCTTAGAAAGTGACATCAGGCTTGGCCCTCTCTGTGACAAGATGAGAGGACTGGGGCCTCAGGAGAGTGGCTTCTGTGTGGTTCCTGTGAAGTAGGAGATAAGATTGTTCATGGGTGAGGGGTTTGGGGTTATGTTGAGGGTAGGGGATTTGAGATTTGTGGAAAGTAGAGAAACTTGAAATTGTTACTAGGGGTGGAGGGAGAGAGAGTACACACTAATCAGGAACACTGAAGATGGGCTGAGCAGTGTTATATACCCAGCTGAGGCTGATGACTCTGATTTTGTAAGTGGCACTAGTCTATATAGTTGTGATTTGTGTTTTTCTCTAGTCACACGCTCCAGGTGACAGGCACAGAGAAGGCAGAGTTTGGGTTTTTCCAGGCAAGGGTGACAAAGAAAAGGGAATAAGAGAGTTGAGGATTGGCCAAAAAAAAAACAAAAGACTGAAATGATGGACTGTGGAATCCAGGCTCCAAAGGCAGACATGTCAGTTATGTTGCTAGGACAGAAACTGACTTTTCCCTTCTTTTTCACTAAATAGAACCCCTGTATAATTATAGAACCCCTGTGTAATAATCAATGTGTACCCAGTTAAAAGACTACTTTTTTAGAGCTAGGTACAACCATGTCTCTGAGCTCTAGCCAGTGAAACAAAAGGAAATGTGTCATCTGGGACTTCCAGGGATGATACTTAAAGGGACACAACTCAGCTGGGAAATACGCTAGTCTTGCCTTTTCCCATCTTCCCCCTTCCTTTCTCCTGGAATGCAGATTTGATGGTTGGAGCTCCAGCAGCTATTTTGGACTATGAAATAGTTTGAGGATTGGAAACCACATGCTGAGAATGGCAGGGCAGAAAGAATTCTGAAGAGTCTGATGACTTTGTGGAACTGCGGGGCTTTTAGTCAACTTATATTGCAACCATACTCATAAAATGCCTTTCTTAGTAAAGCTGTATTTCTTCCCTCTCTGTTTTCACTTAGGTTTCAGTCTAAACTTGATTCTTTTAGCCTTTTTTGTAACATGGCCTATGTCCTGAGATACAGCAAGAAACAATTTGATCAAATGTTTCAAGAGAGGAAAAAAAAAGGGCGGGGAAGGGGGTGGTAGGGGCCAACTTCCCAGCCTGAAATAGCAATGTCCTCTTTGTCCTTCGGCCTGCCCCCTTTATTCAGTGATTTTTGTGTTACAAGGTCCATTCCTTATGTCATTCTCCTTCCTGCCGTTAACATTTTGTATCAGTTAGTATACTTTGAGCTGCAAGAAAAAGAAACCCCAATTTTAAATATCTTAAATAACAAGGGGATATCTCACAAAAGAAATTTGGAGGTAAGGCAGATTCTAAGGTTGGTTAATTCAGCATCTCAGCAATGTTATCAAGGACGCAGATTTTTTTCCATTTTTCTGTTCTTTCATCTTCAGCATGGTCTTCACAGGCTAACTCCCCTCAAGATTGGAAGATGGCTTCTTCAGTCCCAGACATTATGTGCGGATATGAAAACATCCAGCAGAATATAAAGGACTGTTTTTCCCTCATGCTTGTCTTCGTAAGAGAGAAGAAATTTTCCTTGAAGGCCTTTCAGCAAACTTCCCCTCATGTCTCAGTAGCCAGAACACATGCCCATCCCTATGCCAATGACTGGCAAGGGAGAAGGGATCACCAAAAATGACTCAGACCAAAGAGGATTAATTCTGATTACTTGAAGGAGTAGTGGGGTCTGCCAACAGGGCAGAAAGGGGGGGTGTCTGTTGGGTATATCATCAAAAGTGAACAAGGGCCAGGCCTGATGGCTCATGTCTATAATCCCAACACTTTGGGAGGCTGAAGTAGGAGGATCACTTAAGCCAAGAGTTCAAGACCAGCCTTGGTAACATAGCAAGACCCATATCTACAAAAAAAAAAAAAAATTTTAGCTGGTTATGGTAGCATACCTATAGTCCCAGCTGCTCAGGAGGCTGATGTAGGAGGATTGCTTGAGCCCAGGAGATTGAGACTGCAGTGAGCTATGACAGAGCCACTGCACTCCTGCTTGGGTGACAGAGTAAGACTCTAACTCAAAGAAAAAGAAGTGGGCAAGGAAAAATGTGAATACAGGAGAGACAATATATATGGAGAGAGGAAGGGTATACATTTTAAGGTTTCAGTGAATGAAAGAAAAAGTATACAGACAGGTTAGGCATCCCTAATATGAAAGTCCCAAATCCAGAATGCTCCAAAATCCAAAACTTTTTGACTGCCACCATGACACCACAGTGGAAAATTACACACCTGACCTCATGTCACAGTCAAAACTTTGTTTAATGCACAAAATTATATAAACTATTATATAAAATTACCTTCAGGGTATGTGCATAAAGAAATATAATTCCATGTTTAAACTTGGGTCTGCATCCCCAAGATACCTCATGTATATGCAAATATTGTACAATCTGAAAAAAAACAATCCCCAAGCATTTTGGATAATAACCTTGTTATTGTCAGAAACCAGGGATATTTGGATTTAATATTTCAAAGGAAGAGTAGTAGGATGTCTAAAAAGTTGAGTGTGTTACTGTGAAAATGGGTAGAAATTAGATACCATAGAGAAGGCCATTAGTGCCAAAGTCAAAGAACGAAGAGGCCGGCAACAAGATTTCTCAAAGGTCAGGATATAGAGGTTGTGGCAGGCAGGTCTCTCGGGAGGAAGGTGGCCGTGGTCTGGACTGATAGTACGTGCTCACAAGAAAGGCTCCAGATAGGCTGCAGCACATGTGTCTGGGGCCAAGTCAAAGGTCCTGGTACTCTCCAGCTGCCTGGGGCAGCACGGGCAAGTGGCATAACCTCTCCGTATCTCAGGGTCCTCATTTTGCAAAGAATCTGTCCTGGTAGTTCAGGCCATTCTGGAAGAGGGTGAGGCCCTGATGCCTTCCTGTTGGAACCACTACAGGGCCCAGAAGACTGATGTGGCTGCCAGGGATGGCAGATCTGCTCAGCTGTTCTCAGTAGCCAACCCCTCCCTGGCTGGGTTCCCTTCACTTGGCCATAGGTGATATGGCTATAACCTAGCACTTCTAGCTGTGGCATCCCAGACCAGGAGGAAGGTGAGGCTTCCTGGCCCTCTACCTGGATGAGACCTTGGCTGGGATTGAGTTGGGGGAGGCGGGCATCCTCTGTAATGGCCATAGCAGCTGCCCTGTTACTACGACGTATTTCACTTTTAATTCTGACATATAATGTAATGATCTTTTTTAAGGCCCGATGATATTATCTGCCTGACTAGATTATTGAGTCTTCATCATCTCCAGATAAATTTATGGCCAGGACGAGGCTCAGGATTTATCATCAGTCAATAGAGCTCGATACTCTAACAAGGCGTGTAATAAGATATACATATTTAATGATCCAGGGGAGGAGCGCTATCGGGAGCCGAGTGAGTGGTCCATGTGGCTGGGGCTCTGCCCCAGGGTTGTCATGGCTGTGGGAACATGGATGTGGTCTTTGCCCTGTGGTCCCCAACTCTGGTCTTTCTCAGGACTGCCTCAGTCTCCTCCTTCCCAAGAGCCTGAGGAAGGGAGAGGAAGGGAAAAGAAGAGGCAGCATCAGGGTCAGGCCAGAGCTGGGGCCTAACTAAGCATCTTCAGCCCAAAGCGGGTATGCACCCCCTGAGAACTCCGCTCCTGCTTCCAGGCCTTGGAAGGGTTGGGGGTGTCCTTAGACCTGTACGCCCAGGCCCCTGAGCATTAGGGCGGGCCCACAAGGGAGGGAGTGCCGGGGCTGCGTGCCCAGGCCGCACTGATGGTGACGGATGGTTTTTCATTATAGCCTCTCAGGTCCTGCCCGCGCCCTGTGTGGAAATTCTATTTATTCCCTAATTTGTAAAAATTCCCTCTTTATCTGATCCCAATCAGGGCGGGGTAATTGGCTCTCTGGGGCAGCGGCTGGGGTCCTTGATGAAGAGCTATGTGGATGTACCCAGCCCGGCCCCCACCCAGCCTGCCACCAGGGCCCACAATTAATAATGATTTGCAAATGGCAGACAAGCAATAACACAGAAAGATGTGGCGTCCGTGCTGCCTCTTCATTTCCTTCCCTCGCAGATATAAATGGCCACAGAACAAAAACCCAGCACTATAAATTCTAGAATTAGCTATTCACTGGAATAAATGGGGCCCAGAGCCACCAACCACTCTCCCTGCCACCATTCTTGCCGGCTTTCTGTGATCCAGGTTCTGGCCCCAGGTCTGTTCTTGAGCCTGGCCCCTAGCTCTTCTGCCTCTTTGCCTCCCAGCATAATTCCTCAGCTTCTTCCCACCACTTCAGCTACCTCCTCCTGTGTGGCCGAGACTTGGGAGTGGTCACCTGGTCTGGGCCTGTAGCTTCCTCTGCAGTGGCTGGAGCCAGCAGGTGGGATTCAACCCCTCCACCTCCTCTTGTGGACCTCCCTGGCTGCCCAGCCTGGCTTCTGTCCTCATTCTGTATTGGGTTTGAATGAAGTTGACATGTCCTGCCAGGCCTGACATGTCCTGCCAGGGTTGGTCTTTGGGTATCAATCTTTGGCATTGGGACCAATCCTGTCCTTTGCCTGGCCAAATCTGAGTTGGGTTCCTGGTGGCCAAATGTGCTGTAAGCAACATAAGGGGTTTGATGCTGTGCTTACTGGTCAGGCAGTTCTGGGATGCTGGCAGAGGGGTTTCCGGGCACCGTGCCCTCCCGGCCAGGCACATCCCCCCCCACCCCACCGCCCCCAAGTGGCTGTGAGCTGGCGGGTAATGGGCGTGTAATGGCCTCATTTCCATGCCTGGCCTCCAGGAGCAGCGGTAAGTGTTTGATTGCCTTAATTTCCAAACACATCATTATCCCAGCTTTACCAGCGCTTAATAAACACTTTATGAGGATTTTTTTAAAAACATCTTCGGTCCGCATACTTCTCTGAAGTGATAAACTCTAATTAAGTCTAATATTTAAAAATATGGTAATGGTGAGTTGTTTGAATAAGTGGACTGCATTTCTGTAATTTCATTATTACGTAAAACACGCTAATTATTTGGAGCGCGCTTATTACGGTGAGAGAAATCGCCTGCTAATCAAGATGAAATTGCCTTTTCCCCTTATTGTGGAACCATCGTCATCCTTCACCATCAGCCTGTGGCACCTCCAGGCACCTCGGTGGGGTGGAGGGGGCTGAGGGGAGGGGCTGAAAGAAGGGGTCACTTTGGAGTGGAGGCTGTAAGGACCCTGGCTGGGGGAGGAGTAGGAAGCTATGGGAACCATGGCTGTGGGGAGAAGGGAGTGTGTGTCTGGGAGGTGTGTTGGGTGTACCAAGGTGGCCATGAATGGGGGCTTGGGACTGTGTGGTCCATGTCTGAGACAAGGAACTGGGCGGGGGTGGGGGGATATTAGAATATTGTTGGAATAACATTTTTTTAGATGTTATTGGTATAACAAAAATAATAACTAACCCAGCTACTGTTTTAAGCACTTCACAAATAACTCATTTCATCTTTTTAACAATGCTTTGAGGGAAGTTGTTGCTATAATTATCATTTTAGAGAAGAAGAAACCAAAACAAAAAGACGTAAATAAAATTCAGAAACTTGCTCAAGTTCACATGGTTATTAAATGGTAGAGTTTGGATTCAAACTCAGAAGCAGGATATACTGGGGCCCTCTGCTGTGTCAGTCCTAAAGTCACTGCCTTGGCCCCCATCTTCCTTCTAAGCTAACACTTGATGCTAAACCTTAAACTGCACCCAGCTGTTGGGTCCCCATCACAGGGTTGCCAGATTTAGCAAATACAGGATCACTAGTTAAATTTGAATTTCAGATAAACAGTTTTTTAGTATAAAAAATTGTGGTGTAAGTATGTCCTGTATGGAGCTACATTTCATCTGGCAGTCATTGTCAAGCAGGCCTAGGCACTGGCACTTTGCTCTCAGGGCATTACTGCGGCCAGGATGTCTAGACAGACAGATGTGGCAACAGTGAGGTTCTAGAATGTGGACACACCCAGGGATCCTGCTGTCTACCATGCATGGTTCCTGCTCCTTGCACTGTTCTCCGCACCCTCCTCCCAACCACCCTACCCTCTCTCTGCTGGACCTTGTTCCATGGACTATTGCCGCATTCCTCCCATGTCCTGAAGATCACTAGTAAGTGTGTTACCAAGCTAAGCGCTCCATAGGCAGGAGGCCTGTGGAGACCGCAGCAGACCTCAGAATGTATCTGCATGTTCCTTTAGGCCACACTGCCTCGCAGTCCCATAAGACCAGCACCTTGCCACCCTACTGCCCCTCCTGTTCCCCCAGTTTGATTGGCTTCTTTGATCATTTCATGTACATTCTCTCCTGCCTCCAACAGACCCATGTATGGGAATTTCTATATGATAGAGGTGTCATTTCAAAAGAGTGGGGAAAGTGTAGACAGTTCAATCAATGGTGGTAGGACAATTGGCTATCTATTAGGGGGAAAAAAGGTTAGTTTTTATTTCTTACCACACACAAAAATAAATTCCAGACAGATTAAAAAGTTAAATATTTAAAAAACTGGAAGTATGAGAAGAAAACATAGGAGTGTGTGTGTGTGTGTGTGTGTGTGTGTGTGTGTTTAATAATGCTGGGATACAAAAATAGACATTAAGCCTAGAAACCATACAGAAATGCCTGACAAATTTAGATGTCCCACAGGAATATGATTTAACTCATCCAAAACTAAGTTCATTACTGCCCTAAATTTGCACCTTCTCTGGTATGCCTTATCTCAGTGAGTGGTCCTGCCGTCCCAATCCCCCCATTAAGGCTTGCTCATTCTATTTCCTAAAAATTGTCTTAACCTCCATCCACTTCCCCCACATTATCAATAGATCTTCTGCTCCATTTCCATCACCCCTGGCCTAGTTCTGGGCCATTATTTCTGGTCTGGACCATAGTGCAATCTGTTAATTGATCTCTCCGCCCTCAGGGTTAATCCTTCTAATCCTGTCTTCACACCTAGGATGATAATTCTAAAACATAGGTCTGGTACTGTCATTCCGCTCCTTAAACATGTAAATACCGGTCGGGCGCGGTGGCTCACGCCTATAATCCCAGCACTTTGGGAGGCCAAGGCGGGTGGATCACGAGGTCAAGAGATCGAGACCATCCTGGTCAATGTGGTGAAACCCCGTCTCTACTAAAAATACAAAAATTAGCTGGGCGTGGTGGCGTACGCCTGTAGTCCCAGCTACTCAGGAGGCTGAGGCAGGAGAATTGCTTGAACCCAGGAGGCGGAGGTTGCGGTGAGCCGAGATCGCGCCATTGCACT